>JAUTBS010405076.1:0-17099 GCA_032361285.1 Aequorea victoria | reverse complement strand
CGACTTATGCAAAAATTTGATCGACCCACCTGAAACTTGAGTCGACTCAATGGTAATGGATAAGCTTGGGTCGACCCACCTGAAACTTGAGTCGACTTAATGGTAATGGATAAACTTGGGTCGACCCAGTGTGTTTTTCAAAACATGTTTTTTCTATTTACGAAATTTTGTAAACATTTATAAAAAATAAAAAACATAAATATATTACCAAACATATTTTTGTTTACAGTTTACAAAAAGTTTGAAAACAAAAGCATAAAACGTAAACGTTACCAAACGACACCTTAATTTTTTGCTTTCTTTTTATTTTTTTATTATAACTCAAACTTTAAATATAATAAAGGGAGAGTTCTAAAAGTAATCAATAATAATTTATCATAAAAACATTAAATATTAAATTTATATCACATTCATGTTGATGAACTCATAATAAATAACCAAAACCAAAAATAAATTTATACCAATTAATTCAAATGTTACATTACATAAATATAATATTATGAGAAAATTTTCTTATTAGAAAATATTTTTTATAGAAAATATAACAATTTAAAGTGATGAATTAAACGATAGTTAATATTTTATAAATATTAATATGTATTGTAGTAATAATAAAACTAATTATGTAGAATGTTCAAAACATTGTTGTTTACCGGTAATTATTCAATACTCTTTGAGCAATATTTTACTCTAATATTTGAATAACACATTTTTAAGTGATTTTATGCCAAATAAATAACAAGTCAAATAGCCATACTTAAGGTGACTGAAAGATGATGAAAGTTGTTAGAAAAATAATTTCTTATTTTATTTTCACATAATTTTTTATTTAATATTGATCTTCTTTAATAAATCTTGACGAATAAGTTTTAAATTTTTATTAAAGAAAACAAGCGTGTATAATAAAATATGATATTTTTTAAAAAGAATAAAAAATAATTAAAAATTAAATAAGTAATATGACAATAAGCCTCTAATGTCAAACAAGTATTCGTGGCTTTTTTATCACTTCAAATTAAGAGGCCATAAATCAAGTTAAAGCCGGTTCTTATGAAAAATTATTAGGGCCTGTTTGATTGAGGTATTTTAGGCGTGAGATTGGACTATTTGATATTTTCATGACAATTTTGAATATATCATTGTTTATGATGATTATAAATCGAACAATCGATCATGAACGATCAAGACCACAACCGACTAATATTACAATTGATTAATCGAGACCACAATCGATTGATATTACAATTGACTGATCGAGATTATAATCGATCGAAGTTACAATTGAGTAAAACAATATTTTTAGTCGAATGGGAACACGTCATCAAACCAGTTACACCAATCAATTTACAAAACACTCAAGAAATACTCGGGAAATGTACTTGGTCAGTTCAAGGGCATAACATACAATCGGTAAATCCGTCAATACGACCAAGTCAAAAGACATAACGGCAGCTCCGTAACCAATGCCTAAAATCTCTCTCGGGATCACTCCAGTAATCGTCTCAGCGGTAAATTAAGAATAAACCCTTATTACGAATTCCAATGATCGCGCCCACGCTAGCAAATCAGGGATCGGCCCTTATCACAAATTCCCAGATTTTGTGCCCTTGTGCCTTTATAAATAGTCACCATCCATGTTCTCCAAAGATATGCCAACCATTATATTTTTTAGCATTCTACATTCAGTCAATTCGACAGTTCTACATTACCACTCCGCTGACTTAAGTATCAAATGATCTTAGGTCGACACTCCATCGGTGTCTAGATTCTAACGTTTTGCAAGTCTCACGACGATCTCGAGGAGTCATTCAGATTCCAGCACCAACATTATGGCACTGTCTGTGGAAACGATTATCTTTCTTGCTCTCCGTGATTGCTTGAAGCTTGCATGATTGCAAGAAGATCAATGGCCTTTGAGAATAACCGCAAACGAAATAATCCTCAGGATGAGCAACAAACCAATGTCAACCAACAATTGCGGGATCTGACCCAAATGATCTAAGATTTGGTACAGCAAAATCAAGTCATCAACTAAAGACTCGACGAGTAGACGAAGTTCCTGCCTCATGCTCCCCCATTGGCACCAAATGCAAGGACAACCCACGTCGGTGGCAAAAAAGGACTTATGGTCATTCCACATCCACCTATTCCTCAACCGAATGAGCAAAGGCAAGGGCGTGGGGCTGACAACCCAAGCTGAAATAAAGAGGTAGCAGAAAGTGGGACAAATCTCCAGATAGGAACCATGTCCTGAGGAATGATGAATCCAATCAACTCTCTAAAACAGAGGCCTCAGCAGCCACCGAGGTCGAGTTAAAATAAGTAAAAGACCAACTCTAGCACATGATGAAGGCCATGAGAGAAAAACGGCGACGGTGGTAGACAAACTATTATAAAAGACAGACCTGCCATTCTCACCAGCAGTAATGGCCGAGTCCCTACCTTCCAAGTTCAAGATGCCACAAATGGAAGCTTTCGATGGTTTAAAAGATTCCTTGGACCATCTGAAAATCTACAATGCATACATGCACTTGCACACGGTACCAGATGAGATTATATGTTGAGCGTTCCCGACCACTTTGAAGGGATCAGCTCGAATATGGTTAAGCAAGCTGAAGAATGGGTCTATCACCACATTCACCCAGTTAAGCAAGTTTTTTATGGAACACTTCATCGGTGGTGAGAGGATCTGAAGCCAGTCGCGTACCTCCTCAATTTCAAGAAAGGCAAGACCGAGACCTTACATCACTACGTGACTCGATTTAATACCAAGGCTTTGAAGGTTGATGACAAGGTGGCGCTCACGGTGTTCATGAGCAGCCTCCAACAAACAAAATTTCTTTTTTTCATTGGAAAATGTGCCATTAGCCAACATGGCTGAACTCATAGTCAAGACGCAAAACATATGAATATCAAAGACGTAATGAATGCCAAATAGGATAGATCTTTAGAGCCGAACAAGAAGAATGATCGGAGGAAGAGGGATGAACCAGATAGATCAAGGTCATCCAAGGACTTGGATCGCCAGGCCGACCCCAAATGACCCCGGGTACTGACCAGCCAATTCAAGAAGTATACACCACTGAACACCCTCGTCGACCAGGTGCTACTGCAGATCAGGAATAACCCTGAACTACGATAACCAAAGAAATTGAAGTCACAACCTAGCCAAAAGAATCTAGATAAGTATTGCTGATTCTACAAAGATCACGACCACAACACTGAAGATTATTTTGATCTAAAAGAACAAATCGAAGCACTGGTCCAGAGGGAAAGACTGAGTAGATTCCTAGCTGGTCGAAAAAATAGAGAAGAGTTGAGACGTCAGCAGGACAGACCTCCGCCAGCCGATAGAAACATAGATGGAGATCTTGCAGGAAAGGTCAGAGTCATTTCTGGCAGTTTTGCTGGCGAAAGAGAAAGTAGCTCGTTTAGGAGGGCCCATTCTAGAAGACTGGGGACTGAGGGGTCACACGAGATCTATATGGATGATCGCCTAAGCACAATTGCCAAGACAGAGGAAGGTATAACCTTCTCAGACATTGATGCTCAAGGAGTGCAACAGCCTCACGACAATCCCTTAGTTTTCACCATGGTCATTACGAACTATAACGTACGTCGAATCCTGGTCAATAACGGTAGTTCAACTGACATATTATTCTTGAATGCCTTTGATCAGCTCAACATAGGCCGAGAAAAGTTGTATCTAATGAATTCACCTGTAGTCGAGTTTATCGAAGAAAAGGTTCAACCTCTTGGGTCAATTGAGTTGCCTCTCACAGTCGACTCTAGCCCCAAACAAATGACTAAGATGATCAACTTCCTGGTGATAGATTGTCCACCGTCCTATAATGTGATCTTAGGGAAAACAACCCATAACCAGTTAAGGGCGATCACATCAACCTACCACCTTATAATCAAATACCCGATCGAGCATGGAGTGGCAGAGCTCTGAGCTGATTAGACGGTGAGCAGGAAGTGCTATGCCACCTCTCTTAGAGAGCCAAAGTTGAAGAAAATGATTACTCTCGATACTGCTAAAGTCAGAGATGAAGAGTGCATTCGAAAAGGAGAGTCAGTAGAGGAGTTGATCAGAGTGAGCATAGCCAAGAGCCGACCTGATAGTGAGGTCCAAATCAGGTCCGCCTTATCCCCTGAATTCTAGGCAACGCTGATCCAGTTCTTGGAGAAGTATCGATCCATTTTTGGGTGGAAACACGAGAACATGCTAAGAATCAGCCTATCGGTGATCTCGCACCACATGTGCGTTGATCGGCTCCACAAGCCAATCAAGAAGAAACAAATGATCTTCGCCAATGAAAGGAATGAAGCCATTGCGGATGAAGGCAACAAGCTAATAAAGACAGGGTTTATTCGGGAGGTATGCTATCCCGACTGGCTAACCAATGTGGTCTTCGTGAAGAAAAATTAAATGACAAATGGAGGATGTGTGTAGACTTCACAGACCTGAACAAGGCTTGCCCCAAGGACAACTATCCCCTTCTAAGAATTAATTAGTTTGTGGACTCAACCAACGGGCATGAGCTTCTCAGCTTCATGAATGCGTTCTCAATATACAATCAGATCCTCATAAAAAAGTCGATAAGGAAAAGATATCCTTTATCACTAACCGGGGATCTACTGTTACAAGGTGATGCCTTTTGACCTCAAGAATGAAGGGGCTACTTACCAACGCCTGATCAATCTCATGTTCAAATGACAGATCGGTCGGACTACCGATATCTACGTCAACACTATGCTGACCAAGAGCGGGAAAGCCAGTGATCATCTTGCAGACCTCGAGGAGACTTTCCAAGTACTACATAACTTTAATATGAAGTTAAATTTGGCTAAGTGTGCATTCAGTGTATTAGGAGGGAAGTTTTTCCGGTTTACGGTCAGCCAGTAACGTATCTGTTGTCCCAAAAATCAACCCAAAGGGGGGGGTGAATGGGTTGTTTTAGCAAACTTTAAAACTTTTCGAAAAACCTTTTGTTAAGATGAAAAGTGAAAACTTAACAGAAAAAGTAAAGCTGAAAGTAAAGAGATTTAGGGAGAAAGATACAACCAGATTTATAGTGGTTCGGTCTAGCTCGACCTACGTCCACTCCCTAAGCACCTTGGGAATTTAATCCACTAATCTGATTTTTAGATGGGCAAATCGAAGCCATGTACAATCTGATTCTTCAGTTGGTGAATCGTAATCACTTTACAGATTCTTCAAGTGGGTGAATCGTAGCCTCCTTCTTTTATGTCAAAGAAGAGTCGAAGTAGTTTGTAAGATGAAGAAGAGTGATGTCTCCTTTGTATGAGGAGTTTACAATAAATGAGTAGCTCACTACTACAATCAATGATCTCTCAGAAAGGTTTACAATAAATGTAGAGAGAGATTTACAAAAGACAGATGAGAAAACAGAGTATGAGAGTTAAGAGATTGTTCTCTGGTTGTTGGAGAGTATATTAAATGTCTTCTTGATTGTTCTTCTTGTTGAAACTTCAAACTTTAATCCTTATATAGTTCAAGAAAATAAAGAGCCGTTGGTAGCTTCTGAGCGCGCAATTAATGCTAAAAACTAGTCGTTGAGAGCTTCAGAGATTTAAAAAATTCGCGCTTTGTGTTGACAAAATGTCCCTTATTGTTGACACATTTGTCTTCTGGAACTGAGGGGTCGACACAAATGTCTTCTAGTGTTAACACAAACTTGAAGTCTTCAGAAGTTGAAAGACGAGCTCACTGGAACAGAAAGGTGTCGACACATTTGGTCGTTGGTGTCGACACAACTTCTTCTTGGAGCTTTGGTGTCGACACATATTGTTGAGGGGTCGATATTTTCTTCTTGTTTCTTCAAACCAAGAACATTGCTTACTGGAACAGCAAAGGTGTCGACACATATTGCCTTTGTGTTAACACTTTCTTTACATTCCTGAAAGTGGAAAAATTGAGCTCACTGGAAGGACTCATTGTGTCGACACTTTCTTCACTTGTGTCGACACTTTCTTCTTGTGAAAAAATAGGTCCTTACTGGAATGCCATTTGTGTCGACACTTTAATCATTTGTGTCGACATTTCCATTAGTAAACAAAACAAAAGATCAAATCAATTACACAAACCTGAAAATTAACTTATTGCACAAAATAAAATATTAGTAAACATCAAATCAATTGTTGTTATAAGTCAAAATCAAAGATAGGATATGATTGAATAACCCTTGGGTCAACATGAACTAATGGGGATGGTCGCGGTCCTAAACAGGTTCATCAATCGGTCCTCAAATAAATATTGACCATTCTTCCAAGTGTTGACGACGAACCCTGGGTTCCAGTGGACCGAAGAACCAGACCGAGCTCTAGAGGAGCTGAAGAAATATCTGGATGAGCCTCCACTCCTCTCTGCTCCCGTGGCCGGAGAGGTCCTTTATCTATACCTTGTTGTATCTCAACACACGATAAGTGGAGTATTAGTCCACGCCGAAGAACACCACCATCGACACGTTTATTATGTCCCCAAAACATTCTCGGATGCTGAAACCAGGTATTTATCTTTGGACAAACTACCATATGCCTTGGTGGTGGCTTTCAGGAAGCTGATGCACTACTTCTAGACCTATCTCATCACTGTACTGACGGAGTACCCATTGAAAACCCTGCTCGGCAAGGCAGACCTCACGGGTAGGATCTCTAGATGGTTCGTAGAACTCGGTGAGCACCATATCACTTATGAACCAAGAAACGCCATTGAAGCTCAGATACTAGCAGACTTTCTAGCAAAGTTTTCTCCTACATCTACAACATGTACCTCGACAGAAGTATAACTATTTACTATGCTAGGGGGTAGAGCTAGAGCTTGAGCTCCCAAGAACTTGAAAAAAACCATTAGTAGAAGCCTGAAAGCTCCAAGTAAAAGGCGCATCAAATAACCGGGGGACAGGAGTCGGAGTAGTGCTCACCTCCCCCAAAGGGGTCGTGTTGGAGCATTCATTGAAGCTCAACTTTTATGCCTCAAACAAAAAAACTGAATACGAAGTCTTATTGACTGGCCTGCAAGCCGCAAAAAGACTTCAGGTGGCCGAGTTCCTAGTTTACAATGATTACCAGTTGGCGGTCAACCACCTTAATGGAATTTAAGAAGCCAAAGACGGCGTGATGTCCAAATACTTGGAGAAGGTCAAAGAAGAGCTCAAAACCTTTAAGGCGTTCAATGTAAAGCAGGTAGGTCGAGAGCTTAATAGCCATGCCGACGCTTTAGCATCCATTGCTTCTGCCTCAGAATCAAACAATCCAAGAATGATAACTGTCGACTTCTTGCCAAAGTTTAGCATAGAGTAAGGACACAACCGAAAGGAAATCCTCCCTATCGAACTATCACCGAGCTGAATGGACCCCATCATATCTTTTATCAAGACCGACCGACAATAGGAAAGTACATAAGGTACATTTAAAGGCAGCTCAATTCTGACTCTCACATACAGATAAGTTATATCAAAGGTCATTCACCGGGCTGTACCTCATCTGTGTACACCCAAGCATGGTGGAAGCCCTGCTATTTGAAATCCATGAGGGAATTTATGACAGCCATACAGGAGAAGGTCCCTGGCACACAGAGCAGTCACGCAAGGATATTAGTGGCTATACATGCAAAAAGACGTCCAACAGTATGTTAGAAAATGCGAGAAGTGTTAGAAGTTTGCTTCTCTCATCTACCAATCGGTCGGCGAGCTCTTCCTTCTCATAAGTACTTGGCCCTTTGTTCAGTGGGGCCTAGAAATTGTGGGACCCCTACCAAAGGTGTGAATAATATAAAATTTATCATAACGACCACCGATTACTTCACGAAGTGGGTAAAAATTGAGCCATTGGCCAACATCAGGGAGACCGACGTGAAAACATTCATTTGGAAGAACATTATTACAATATTTGGCATTTGAAGAGCCCTCATCTCGGATAATAGGACTCAATTTGATGCAAGGATCTTTCAGGCATTTGCGGCCGAGCTAGGAATATAGTTCTACAACTTAACTCCAACTTACCCATAATGCAACAACCAAGCTGAGGCATCCAATAAGACCATATTGAATGGAATAAAGAAAATGTTGGTAGAGGCAAAGAGGAAGTGGGTCGACAAACTCTCCAACGTCCTCTGGAACTACCGAACTACACCTCATCAGATCACAGGGAGAATACCCTATTCAATGTCCTATGGGACCGAAACAGTAATTTTTTTAGAGGTTGGTCTACCTACTATGAGGATTGATCTGTTTACCCTAGAGGGAAACGAAGAGATCTTGGTCCAAGACTTGGATTTGGCCGAAGAATGAAGAGAGACTACTCTCATCAGAATTCAGACCTACTAGCAAGAAATGAAAAAAAGAGTATAACAAGAAAGTCAAACCTCGGGACTTCGGTCGTGGGGACCTTATACTATAAAAAGTAATGGGCAACACAAAGGTGGCCACAAAGAGGAAGCTCAACGCTAACTGGGAAGGACCTTACAGAGTTCGGTCCATAGCAGGCACATGAGTTTACAATCTAGAGGACAACAGCGAAAAAGCCATCCCTAGGCTATAGAACAGGGCCAATCTACGCTTTTTCTATCACTAACCTTTTGTAACTTGCCAAAAGTGGCACATCATAATAAAACTATGTTCGTCCAAAGATATTTACATACATCTATTCACAACAGCCGAACTAGAACAGTTCGAGCCTTGTTGGAATTAGAACAATTCCCAGAATTAGAACAATCCCGACAATCGAACTAGAACAGTTTGAATCTTACAGGAATTAGTACAATTCCTAGGGTTAGAAAAACCCCATTAACTAAAATAGAATTACGATATCTCGACCCACTAAATAGATCCAAAAAGATCCAAAACTGACACACGACCTAATGAATAGACCCGAAAAGACCCAAAACCCAAAATTAAGACTAAATGACAACAGAAAATGGACTTAAAGAACACCAAAAGAGGTAAACTCAAGATTTATGAAATCAAAACAAAATTCTTGACATAACTAATAAAGCCAATTAGTCACCAGACAAGTTAAAGAACTCAGAATGCTTGAACAAGGCCCGAAAACACTAATTTAGCCCTAAAAACACTCAAATGGACCTTGCGAACAAACCATAAGGGAAAATGGAACAAAACGAAAAGCCAAATCCTCAAAATAAAGTTCTTAAGAGTATCATATAATGTTTAATAGGAACCAAATTCAATAGGGCAGTGCCCTCAAACTCAAATTCATTCGAAATCGTAGAATACGATTTGAATAACACATAATCAACTTCGAGCCTCCTGACCTGAACCAGTTCATAAGCCAATTTATCATAATATGATTCCTGACATTATCTGATAGTTTTCTTCGCACTTAAAAGGGCAAAAAACATGTTTCATGGCTTCATAACCTCCCAATAGGTCAAAATTGCTCCAAAATCTCAAAAACGCAGAGTTTGGGATTTTTTTTCAGAATTATAATAGCATGGTAGATCTTAGAACGTTGGAATTAGTCTAAAATAAAATTTTGGAATTTCTTTGAGATATTCAATTTTTGAGATATTTTCCAACATTCGAAAAAATGTTAAAAAGTGTAAATTTTTGCCTTTCGACATCTCGAGGGACACTTGGCATCACCCCACCACAATTGGACATGCATGAGCATGTATATATACCACTATGCATGTGGAAAGAAACCAAAAAATTATGATTTCTCCTTTAAACCAAACAAGCCGCAAGAGAGCGAGAGGAAAGGAGAAAATTAGGAAAAGATAGGGAGATGGAGAGGTTTTGGCTGTCGGATCTCCACCCTTATACCACCTCAGTGTTAGAATTATATACTAAAAGTCGTACATTTCTGTATATATTATTTATTATTTATTCAGTAAATTATAATTTTAATGAGAATCTAAATGAGAATGAATACTTGTGTATTTTATTTTATATTTATACAAACTCATCAACTTATTCGTGTCGAGGATTTGATTCGGTATATAAAGTTAGGAATACATACAGAAGATCGAATCATAAGTTCTGATAGAATAATATTTAATTAAAAACTCATAGTCTAGATGGAATTGGATAAACCATTAAAAAGACTATAACACATTGTTTTAGTAGACTGGTATTGGCTATGATGAACGGTTTGAATTTGGTATTCAAAACTCAAACTCAACGTGTTAGTACACTTGGTGTGTATTGAGTAAGATCATCGAGGTAATTAATTTAATAATGACTATTATAAATTAATTCACACATCGTATTACTACGCATTGCTTAAACTCTTAATTCTGACGTATTTATTAGACGTATGCATTTAGTGTACGCTACTTTGATTCACCAATGGGTGCGATGACTTCTGTTGAAGTCAACAAGACCGGTGAGTTGGCTACCGACACTCTGTGTTCGACGGATAATTTTATACTGACAAAAATTACATCTGACTCAGGTTGATGATACCCCATTGGGCTGCTTATAAGTTTGAAGATGTCAAACTATACAGGTGAATTTATAATCCGGCATATCAATAAGTTAAGTAGAGGATACTCAAGATTTAGAGGTTGATCAAATAAGATTGTCAGTAATCTAATTTGATATACGGGTATCGATAATCTTAAATGTAGGGAGATTATTTAAGTATTTAGTAATTGAAAACTCGAGACATAATCGAGATAAAACCGAGAGTTCAGTCAATACCTTTAGTGAAGTAAATCTTGACTCGTGTAAAAATGAATATAATTCGGGGACTAAGTTAGTGATGTTCTGTTTTTTACACGATTAGCACGTACTTTATTTTTTCTTGTAGTCCCTCACGTAGCCCAGGTTTTTGCACTCTTTTGTTTGCTCAGAATATTTTTTTCAGGATCCCGTAATTTAATTTGATCAATGGTTTAACGGCCGATTTGATCGAAAATTAAATTGAAGGTCTGGAATTTTTTTTTGTCCAATAAATATTAATTAATTAATATCATTAATTAATTAATACTCCACCACCACCTCACCTCTTTTCTCTCTCCACAAATTTAGTTTCCTGATTTATGGAGATTGCCAAAATCTCCTTTATCACTCTATCCCATTATTCTCTTTCTCTCCTTGGAGTTTTTCTTTTTGGTGGAATTTGATAGGATTAGTTGTCTATCTCTCTCATGCCTATATATATAGCATGTGCTGGATAGGAATTGGTATTCCAGTTCCTATTTCGAAAGTGCAGAGAATTGGTGTGAAAAAGAAAGTATCTTTTTGTGTTTTTGGTTTTTCTGCAGAGAGAGATATTGTGAGAGATTAAGAATTTTGTTCTAAAAAATTTTTTGAGACACGAAGGAGAACTGCAGCCTACACTGCATTCTTTGTGCTGTGCAGATGGGACATACGAGAGAAGATCGTCGGGTCGTTTCAACGATTCAGTTGCAGTAACAGAGATCAAACCTACCAGATCTCTAAAGTTATAAAAAAAACTATGCACATTTTTATACCTGTTTCACGTATTCTTATCTACGTGCCTGTATTGGGATCTCCAGACCTAACACTTAGGTTATCGTCGCAGCCTCCTAGGTCATCGCCATAGTCGTCGGAGCCACCAGTCGCCACCAATGAACCCATCTCCCCTTCCCCTATTTTGGTTCCATAACCACTACCACCTTCACATACCACACCACCACCAACATAGCCTCCACACCTCTATACAACTTATTAAACATCTTTCCCCACCTCTTTTCTTGCTGTTGAGTATGAACATGTCTTACCAGAGCCATCACGGTGGCCGAAATTGGGAGAAGAAGAAGCTGATATTTTCTAGTTTAAACCAGTTCTTAGCCGCCGGAGTTAATTTTAGCCATGACCCAAAAATTCTTCCTTGATACTTCCTATTTCTAACCCAAGAAATCCCACCTAATTTGGTTAACCACACAATGAGAAACAAGCTCTCAAAGTTGGCTCCCCGGAAGGAGAAACACAAAAATTCTGGATTTATATGGCCAAAACAACCACTTTAGACTACCACTACGACCACCACAATGCTCCGATTGAGCTAATTCTTATTTATATGGAAATACCATACTCCAAAATACACTTTTCATGTTTAACACTTCTTCAAATTGTGCCTAGAATATAGAAAAAAATTGAGGAAAAGATAGGAAAAATATTTGGCAAACACAGATATTCTAAGTTTGCATGTCAAACAAGACACCTTTCGAAGGCCACCATGGGTTCAATACAACTTTAATTGACTTGATTCTTTTTGATTTGTTTATATGGATCATCAAAATATATTTCTTATGTTTTAAGTTTCTGCAAATTATGTCTCCAATCAAGTCAAAATATGGGCCAAAGATAGCTCTTCAAGTCTGCCCAAAAACCAAAATCTAGAAAACGCATATAAACAGTCAACTTTGAGACCCTATATATTTTAGCTCATAGCTTTGATTTATATGCTCTTTATATATCTATAATGCTCTAAGTATACACTATAACTTTCATATTTTGAGTTTGTCCAAATTTCTTCAATAACTCAGAAAAAAACTAAGGCAAACATGACCCATTGAAATAGTATAAATTTCAGAAATCTATTTTTAACCCAAATAGCATACTTTGAATCCTCACCATGACATCTACAAATACTATAACATTCATGAAGGAACCTTAATTTTAAAACAAACAGAGCATAGAGTTTAATTGGCCAAAAGTTAGGAGAGAAATCTTATCAATTCTGCCAAAGTGACTTTTGACCAACTTTTGCTAGTTTTCATAAACACTTAAGAACTCCAAATACTAACTTATAACCACTCGTTTTGAAGCCCCAAATATCACCTTTCTAGTGATATCGAGAATGGCCAAATTCAAACTTCATAAGGCCGTCAAAATAATAACCAAAAACACTCCTCCAAACTAAGTTTCCAACACTTGGGGTTATTTTTGAAATGAGACTTTTGAGAATCTTTTTACAAACGAGTATCAAAAATATTTCAAACGAAAATTCTAACTTCATATTCGAACTCAAGACGTTCAAAATCCCTAATATAGATTGAAACACGAATTTCGAGACAAAGGAGTAAAATCACCATTTTGCCCCTAAAAGTTCAAAAGACCTCAAAACTAAATATAGGCACATTCTAAGTATCAAATTAACTTTACATAATAAAATTTCTAAGTTTGGGTGTTATCATGTTTTTTCTGTATGTCAGGGCCTGAGTAGACTTCATTTGTCTTCTTTCTGACCATTGCAACATCACTAGGTGAGTTATAGATAATTTTACTTTGTTATTTGTACTTATTTTATGATAAAACTTACATCTTTATGTTCATGTATATCATGGATTATATGAGATTGGATAAATGTATGATTGATACAGTAAATTCTTTTTAATTTGCTTTTAGCCTAAGTATGCATAGCCGAATGTTTATATGGTGGTCCTGACCGGAGAAGTACACATACCGAGAGAAGTTGTTTCTAAGGGGGGGTTTGGCCACAAGGTCAGATGGTAACATGGTGATATCATGCCTACTTTTCTATGATACGGGTCGCTCCCTATCTCTAACCAGATATCGAGAACAGTGACATGCAACAAGACAATTATTATTTATTATATTATTATTCATTCTACCCTTATTTGCTCTGCAAACTATTATTATAATCTAACATATGAAAAAAGGGTAGTAAAATATATTTACAAAAAATTCTCTTATTTGGGAATAATCTTTTAATAAAAAATGGTAAAATAGTAATTTAATTATTATCGGTCATCTCACACGAGCTTTGTGCTTACGATTTGCATTTCTTTCAATTTTGTACCAGGTTAGCATTTCTTAAAAGACGCTGGATGATTGAAATAATGTCATGGACCTTCTAGTTATCTTTATTTGCTTCCTTCTTATGAAATGTCTTTTCTTGTTTGTATGTATATATTTTATTTTATGGCCCAGGATTATGGGCCTATTTGGAGAAAACTTTATAATGACTCTAAACACTAGAATGCTCTATGGGCTATGTTAAATATTTTTTATATCACGCTTCCATACAAAATCACTCATTTTACTCCATAGTTTAAACTAGATAATCTTTTCAGACCTACAACAAAAATTAATATTTTTAATAATCAAGTAGTAAAAAGTTTTTATTTATTAGGAAAAAAGATTTCTAAACTCGTAAGTAAGAGTTCTCGGATGGGCGTTGACTCATTGGCCGGTCACGGATCCTAACCTATGAGACTTGGGTAGTGACAAACTTGGAATCAGAGCAAAAAAATTTAAATTTTTTAAAAATTCCAGAGCTACAGAATTACGTTAACAATTATTACACACTACTTATGTATTTATATGTTTTAGTGAGCAGTTGTTATCCTTAGGGCTTGATGAATAGTCTAGTAAGTCCAGAAGTTAGAAGTTTCTATATCATGAGCATAATAGAGGTAAGTTATGATTATGTGTATTATATTATTTTGTTGTGAGAATTAAATCTCAAGAATGTCTTACCATGTCTCACAACAATCGAACGATTAGTCTTGAAGTTCTAATTGGAAGAACGATTGATCACCATTTATTCTAATAAGAAATTTGAGAAAACTTAATCGAATTAGGTGATAGACCTTGAAAAACACTCCCTGGTGTACTTATGTGTATATTTTCTGTACGTTATATATTATGTATACCCATGGAAAGATTAGATCTAGGATGAATAAAGTGTTGGGAGAATTACAAACCTTAAATGTCTTGACAAAAAGAGAAGACAAGTCAATTTGAGATTCCTTCACGAGTATAAAAGTATTCTTACTATGATTGTTAAACATTAGAATTACCAAAAAGGACTAAGAAACGAGTTGCCTTGAAAATACCCCACATTCATAAACAAATCTTAATCTTGAGGAATTTTGATGACCTTAAAGAATGAATTGGCCTGAAATTCTTTCATCAGACCCAATCTACAACCTGTTAGGATTTCTATGATATTAGAATCAAAATTTTTGAATAGACTTATGACAAGAAGTTTAGAGAATGATTGCTCTAAAGGCACACCATAAAGAGTTTCAAACAAACCTATAATTATGTGCCCAAGTAAAGTGTTTGTTGAAATCCTTTTGCGGGGGATAGACCATGTTCTATTAAGAGTTATCTTAGTTTTAAGTATCGAGAAAAGGAATAATAACGAATGTTCGAGGATTGGTAGCCACAATGACCTTAGATACTCATAAGATTTTTCAGCTATGATTTTGAACAAATTGGAGTTATTGAGTGGTGAAAATTGATTAGGACTTAAAAAGTCTAAATAGAACCCCTTAATAATATTTTGAAAGTACCATATATCGATGCCATTGTAAGTAAAAGATCTGAACCAACACAATTAACTATACGGTGGAAGTTAATAGAGATCTGTGAAAGGCATAACCGCAACGCGGTGAGAACATCCCTGAGATGGTGGTTGAAGGGGAACCGAACACCATCTTCAACAATTGAGACTATGGGAAAAGGGTACTGCCTGTTCATAGCGGTGTGGAAGTCCTTCGCCCTATTAGGGTCAAAAAGATCAAGGGTGACAATATTGGGAATATTATATTTCCTCTTAAAAATGGCCAAGGATTGGGGATCAGTATTGAGATACTTATATTTCCCCATTATCTCAGCCCGCTAAGCCCTATAATGCCAAGCTACTAAATGAAAGTTTCAAAGGAAGACGTCTGGAGCAACCTACGAAACACAGACAAACTCAAATGACTCAGACAACTCGAACTACTCAGGAAACCTAAGAACCCAGAAACAGCTCAGAGAATGCAAAGAATCCAGAAAATTAAAAAAAAAAAAGAATAGAAAACACAAGAAGAACAAAAGAAAACCCAATGGTATAAAAAGAAGACAAGAAATTGGGAGAAAACAGAAACTGAAGCAACGAAAGAGTATGGGGAAAAAAGCAACTTATGATGACAGAAAATAGATAAACAACGACGAAAGCAGTGGCGACTAGAGCAGCGACAATGAAGGCAGCAGTGTGAAGGGGCTTCTTTCTCTCTCAAACAGAGTTTCACAGAGTTGATTTTTTAAAAATGGCAAGTAGAGGCTCAAAGGAGGCTAAGCCATGCCTTTTATAGAGGTCCCAAGAAATCAAACGGTCACGTCAAAAAATAGAGGGACGCATCTGGAGACAAAAGGATTCCACATGCCGAGCAACGATCCAATCGGGTGAAGACGCATGGGCCGACCAGACAAAAGATCATGGCTGAACACGAATCCCAATGGCCAGGCCCAATAATCCAAAAGAGCAATTAATGCCCAACGATCATATCAAAGTACAAAATGCCATCAGTGGTGCCTAGAGAGGCGCACACACGCTATCAGCGCCTTAAGATTGATAAGACATTGAAACAACATCCAAAAGCACTAGTTAGAAATACAGATTGAACCTCGGTCCGACATCAAGGATGAGCAACTACCACCCTTCGTACCAAAGCATGAGAGTTAGGGCAAGATGAAAAAACCCAATTCATAAAGACCCAAGCCCGAAGCTCAAACCCGGGCCCATATAATATGGGTCGGGTTATAAAGAAGGGCGACCCATGATAAACTTACCCCGCGAAGAGTAAGGACCGACCATGCAGATACTTCAGCGCCATAGAGCATGAACAAGTACATCGGCGCCATAGAACATGGAACGGGCATCGCGATCTGGCCGGGATCTTAAAAACACACCATGATCGAGGTTTGGAGTTGTAAAATTCGAAAAAAAAATTTAAAATTTTTATATATAATTATTTATTTAATAAATTGATTAATTAATTAGAAAATTAACTAATTAAATGAAAACTTAATTAACTAAAGTAATAAAAAGAAGTTTCGAAATATTAAGTTAAGTAATTTTAATAAAACTTTAAATGAATGGTAGAATAAATTAAAGTTGTTAGCACTCGATTTATTAAAAAAAGAAAGACTAAAAAGAAATAAAGAAAAAGAAATTGGAATCAGTTGACATAGCAGCTGTGGCTGGATATATTTCAAAATAGGAAGTCTGCCTTATCCTTTCCTACTAGATGAGCGTAGAATTTGGAAGATGAGGTTTGAGAAGAGAAACCAAGGAGGTAAATCCCTGATTTCGTGGCCTCCTCCCCCTTTTATATAAAAGTCCCCCCC
>JAUTBS010404965.1:0-17105 GCA_032361285.1 Aequorea victoria | reverse complement strand
ATGATAAATATTAAATTTTGTTGGATGATTGTCGTTAGAATAACCCTAAATATTATATGTATGTCTCTTAACGAATCGAAATTTCGGGGCGTTACATAATATGAATATTTTAAATTCCTAAATATATTTTTTGGATCACTGCTCACAACTATTCTATTAAATTACATAATTTCCAAACATGGGACCAAATTAAATACAACAAGAGCCGGTGATCCGTCAAATAATATTAAAGTTTTAAAGTATTCATATCCCCACAACATAGAACGACAAAAGAATAAAGAGGAAACTAAAAAAAAAAACGAAATAATGAAAGAAAAGAAACGAAACGAAAGAACTACAAACTATCTAATTCCGAATGGAACGTTCATGCCCATATTATTGAAAATAAAAAATAGGTTCGTCGAAATGAACACTTTTCTACGTATTTTATATAAAAATATCTTTTAGATTAAAATATTACATGTTTTTATTCTTGAATCAAGTTTGAGTATTTTGATTTCCAAATAACATAAAAGTAGAGACGAGAAATGAAGAACGACGAAAGTAATACCTTTAAACGTAAAGCAAGGGGAAGATTGTCCGTATAATGTTAGAAACACCATCAGTATGCTCGTTTTTTGAGTTACACATTGAGAATTCAATAATTTCAGACCTTTGAATTCGAGTCTAGAATCGAAGTAATGTTGGGTGTTCTTGGGTTTGTGATGAAGAACTTTGAAGAATTCTAAAAATTTTTAAATTTTCTAAGTGTAGGATGGCTAGGATTTTAGAGCATGAGAGGCTCAAGAGATGAATTGGTGGCTCCAAATATGGATATGAAAGTTGTTCTTAAGGTTTTAGGGTTTTATTTCTTTATATATATGTTTGAAGGAGACAATCCCAAGCTGAAAATATTGTTTACAAAACTGGGAGATACACCTAGATTCTGCATGACGGTTAGGGTTTGAAACACAAAGCCGAAACAACGGACTAACAAGGAAAGTTGGACTAGCTCTCTAGGGGTGTCAGACCGGCCAATAGAGGGGCCTCCCAAAGGGTTTTATGCCGGTCCGGCACTCGGGGTGGCGCGGATCCGTTTTAGGATTTTCAGATATTTTTAAGTCAAATATTTTTTTTGTTCAAAATGAATTTTTAGGGTTTAAAATAATTTTTTTGTTTAAACCTTTATTTTTGAGTTTAGGGACTTGTTTGGGAAGGTATTTTGGTTTAAAGTGGAGTTAAAGCTCTTTTCGTAACCCTTCGAAAATTCGGATAGTTAGGGCTCGAACAAGTTTTTGGTAAATCTTGATTTCTTGACTTTAAAATTTGAGCCTTTCAATATTCGTTATCAGACTTCCATCATACTGACGAACTTAAGTATTATGACCGAACAAATTGGGGTGTCTACACATACCCGTAACGTCCTACACATTATGGTTTTGGAAAATTTCTAAAACATGACAAAGAGTAGTGGTTCTACCACCATCCGAATACGTAGAAGTTCTACTATCATTCAAAGTCCTCAGACTTTAGTGGTTCTTCCACGATTCATGTGTTAGCAGTTCCACTATCATTCAAATCTCGTCATACGACCACAGTCGCTCTGGTAATGTGATCGCGCACCCGTCACATTCTGCACATTTTGGCTCTGGAAAATCTCTAAAATATGAAGAAAAAAACTAGTGGTTCTACCACCATTTGAACACGTAGTTGTTCTATTTCCATTCAAAGTCCTCTGACTTTAATGGTTCTACCACTATTCATGGGTTAGTAGTTCCACTGTCATTCAAGTCTCGTCACATGACTGCAGTCGCTCCGATAATGTGGTGGCACACCCATCACGTTCTGCACATTTTGGCTTTAGAAAATCTCTAGAAGCTCGACATTAGTCGCGCCAGAATGTGGTAGTATACCTGCCACTTTCATCACATTCTGGGTTTGAAAGACTTCATTTTGAAAAGCTTACGGAAGTCTGACCTCATTTGTGCCAAAATGAGATTGCGTACTTTCCAAGTTCACACATTCTAGGTTTGAAAGACTTCGCAAGCAACAACCTCAGTCATTCCGATAATATAGTGGCGTACCATCTATATTCTGAGTTTGAACAACTTCATTGTTAGAATCTTATGAGAATCTGACCTTAGGTGTGCCAGAATGTGGTGTCATACCCGCCACTTTTATCACATTCTAGGTTTGAAATACTTTGTAAGAGCACATGACCTCAGTCGCTTGAAATTTATATCCATTATTTGAAAGAATTGATTCAGGGCAGAGTGAAACTTCGTCTATAATGTCAGGTATGTAACTCGACCTCAGTCGTTGAAAGATTTGACTCAAGATAGGGTAGGATTTCATCCTTGATGCTTGGTATGTAGCTCGACCTTAGTCATTCATTTTCTCTTCTACTTTGATTTAAGGTAGGGTAAAACTTCGTCCTCGATGCCTAATGTTTAGTTCAGTCTCAAATGTTTAGAATTTCTTCCATCTTGAAAGCTCTGATTCAAGGTAGGGTAAAACTTCATCCTTGATGCCTGGTGCATGATTTGACCCCAATCATTTGAAGGCTTTTTAAGGTAGGAATTTGTCCTTGATGCCTGGTACTTAAAGCGACCATAGTCGTTTAACATTTCTTCCAACTTGAAATATTTAGCTTAGGGCAGGGTGGAACAACATCCACGATGCCGTAACTCGACCTCAGTCATTTAAGGGTATCCTTCATCTTGAAAACTTTGGCAAATGCTTGTTTCAAGCTCCTTTCTCTAGATTTCTTCTTCAGATAATCAGTGAGCCACTGTTGTCACTTGTTTCTGTTCTTTTTTCTTTGAAATTGACATGATTATTGCTTGAAATCAAGTCTTAATGGTTCATTTGAAACCTTATCCTAATCACAAGTTTGCATCAAAAGATCTTGCACCGGGCCCAACGTGTTTGAGCCGGTGTAAACATCCAATTTGTCTAACCCTAATACTTAAGCCCATTAGTATGATACCTGCCCAATGACAAAGATTGGAAGTGTGGTATATCGGTTATCAAATCTGGAAGGCTTAAGTTTCAAAGTCAAGAAATTGAGATTTTCCAAAATCCCATTCTCCTTAAACGTCTAAATTCCCAAAAGTTTTTAAAAAAAGGCTTAACTCTATTTTAAACCAAAAATAGCTTTCCAAACAAACCGTTAAACTCAAAAATAAATTTTTAAACCAACAAAATCATTTTAAACCTAAAAAAAACTTATTTTTGACCTAAAAAGGTCATTTTTGACCTAAAATACCCAAAACCCTAAAAATGGACCAGTGCCCCCCGAATGTCGGTCCGGTACATAACCTTTGTGAAGGCCCCTCAGTTGGCCAGTCCAACCTCCCATAAAAGCCGATCCAGCCTTCTTTTGTGGTCCACCACTTTATGTCGTTTTGCAAACCCTAGCCGTTGCGCATGATTTTAGGTAACTTCCTAACTTTTGTAATTTCCTTTAAAGGCTCGTGATTCTCTCATATTGCCTCTATATATACAAGACTAAACCCTAAATGTGAGAAGAACAACTTTTGAGCCGCCAAAATTCTAATTCTTGGCCTCCTTCTCTCAATACCTAAGAATCCTGAAATTCTTAGAATTTTTCTAAGTTCTTCTCTCCAAACTCAAGAACACAACATCTTCTCATATCAAGACTTTGATTCAAAGGCCCGGAACGATTGAATTCTCGACTTTAGAATTAACAAATGAGTATACCGAGGACGATTCTAGTATCATACAGACGGTCTTCTCTTCTTTCAGATTTGAAGGTATTCGTCATTATTCTTGTTTTTCGTTGTTCTTTTGACGATCTTTGTTCATATTATTTGGAAAATCAAAATACTCAAACATTCTTTAAGAACAGAAATATGTAATTTTTAAATCTAAAAGGTGTTTTTATATAAAATATGTAGGAAAAATATTCGTTTAGACGAACTTATTTCTCAACTTTCAAATAATATGAACATGAATGTTTCATCCGGAATTCAATAGACCATTTATGATTCTTTCATTTTTGCTTTCGTTGTCCTTGTTTATTTTCATTCTTTTATCATTCCATGTTGTATGGATATCAATGTTTTAAAACTTAAATATTATTTGACGAATCATCGGCCCTCGTTGTTGTATTTAATTCGGTCCAGTGTTTGGAAATTATGTAATTTAATGAGATAGTTATGAGCGGCGGTTTGGAAAATATCTTTAGGAATTTAAAACATTCATATTGTGTTTTTATTATTTGTTTCTATTTTGTTGTTCTCATTGTGATGCTTGTTTGATTTGTCGATACTTGTGTTTGAAGGCTTAATCCGTGCAAATGGCGAGACGATAACAATTTTCTCTATGCGTATAGACCCAAAATTCTCAAAGCCATAGTCTTTTTTCACAAGAAAAAGGAGGATTTTAGCTTCTTTTTCCACAAATTTCGAAACTTTATTGTTTTTAGTGAATCGAACAAATCTTTTCTTTTGTAAAAATAACGTTTCCTTTTTCAAAGAGATAAATGTTTCTTTGCTTCTTCTTTTTTTTTTTTGAAAAGATAATATTTCCTTTTCTGCTCAAAAGCAACAAAAACCTAAAAGTAGGGAATAAGTTTTCAACATTTTCCAAATTTTAGGATTTTTCCTAAATCAAATATTTTGTTTTGAAAAATAATAAAAATCTTATTTTTTTGGATATTCTTTCTAAAAATAAGGTGATGGTTTAGTACATCCCTTATTTTTAGGGATTTTTACTCCAAGATGAGGAGAGAACCTTTTTTCATTTTTTAAAAATGCTTTCCAAATTAATATTTTATTTTATTTTATTTTATTTTCCTCTTTCTTTATAAGAATCCTAGAGGGGACCACTTGATCCTACTCAAGTCTTGAGAATTATTTTATTTTATTTTTAAAATAAATATTAAGTAACTAGGATGTCCCTTATGCGAATAAGTTATCCCTATCCAAGAATAGGCTATTCCAATCCAAAACCGCCTAATATCTACCGTTATAAAAATTAGATAAATTAACATTCATGCATTGGGGCCTACATGGACTTAATTATAAATATATGATTGATGAGTAGAGGTCGGCGTAATTGCCCGGTGAGGTAAGTGCCTAATCCATTTTCACTTCATACCTTGGCCCCCGGACGTTAATAAAAGAGCTAGACCTTGTCTAAAATTGAGTTATTCAAAGATACGTCTATTGGACCTTAAAACCAAGTGAAAACTCCTGTTTCAAAAGAACCTATGATTTTGAACTCTAGCTATGTGGAAAATTAGAAATTATCATTTGGATTCTATGAATCTATTGCCTCGTAGCGTCGGATAAAAGCTAGTAGATCATTAACCAGTGGTTCGAGTGGGTATACACTGGACTCAATCAATTTGGCGAGAGTTAGCCCGCAAGAATAGTATCCTCATGTCCCAATTCTGATAAGAAAAAGAAGATGGGCCCTAGGGTTTCAATTCGTTTTTTTCTGGCCCGATCATAGTGGCGACTCCGTTGGGGACTTTAGGAGGGTTAAACTACAAAGCAATCATTTTTTTACCTTTAAGCGTGTTGGGCCATCATATCATTTGCATTCTTAAAAGCCTTTTTATCCTACAATCCTTGAAGCCTATTCGGAGCAACCTCTTGGATCTAGGCCCCTTTCTTTGGCCCCATACACTTTTGGTATATCAAAAGGAGTCAGCATTGTATCGATCAAATCTGTCATCGGTACGCATGGCTTGTACCCACGCTAACGAATTGATGGATGGTGCACCATCACTTTCTCACCCTAGAAGGATAGCCTTTGACCACCCGACTTCTAATCCATATAGATAACCTCTAGAACTTATCCTATAGGAGCCTGTGTTTATCTGATCATACTTGAGACTTATCTAATGTACTTCAGGCCTATCTGGTACACTTGGAGCCTACATGATATACTTAGAACTTATCTGATAAGTTAAACCTTATCTGGCATGTTTTGAACTTATCTAATATGTATGGAGTTAATCTTATATATTTCAATCTTACCGGATAAGCTTAGACCTAAATCTGATATGCTTAGGGTTCTTCTATTCTGCTTGAACCTCATCTGTTATGCTTGAATCTTATATGATATGCTTGGAGCTTATCCATTTATTGAACCACGAGTGATTTGGGCCTACAAAATTGAAAATTTTATTTTCTCAAAATTGAGCCATTTTTAAAAATAAAAAATAAAAGAGCACAGTAAATTCTCTTGGGTCTATAATCCTTACTCTTTGAGGATTTCACTAGAAGAATCTGAATAAATGGCCAATAACAACGAACTCACTAGTGAACAAGTGTTACAAGTCATCAGGGATATGCAGAAAACCATGTTAGAAATGCAAGCAATGATGACCCAATTGATGATGAATTAGTTTTAGGCGCAACAAATTCTACCAGGGCCCAATCATGTACTGCTCCAATTTTAGGACCCATCACACTAGCAGCTGCAATACCTAACCCGATGAATGACACCACTGCAAATTTGAACTTAATGCAACCAAACTTTGCCTAACTCAATACTATTCCACCCATTCCTGGCCGAGTCTTAGCCCAGTTACTAGCAGCAGACCACATCTTAAACCCCGCGATGGAATCAACTGTTACTAAAGACCAAGCTTGGAAGATAAAGCTAGAAAGGATCGAGACCGTTCTAAGAATAATCATAGGAGTTGAAGACTATATGCTCGACATAGAAGGACTCTATTTGTTTCTTAAAGCCAAGCTACCGGAATTATTGAAAATGTCATACATTGATCAGTTTAACGGCACCGAGGATCCCAAGACTCACCTCCGAATATATGTGGGAGCCCTCAGGCACATGGCAGTTGACAATGAGTTACTAGCTCTACTGTTTCAATGAACTTTGACTCGGGCAGCTTTGATATAGTTTCTGACCTTGGATGTAGCCAAGACCCAAACCTAGGAGGAAATTTCCAATGCCTTTATGGAACAGTACTTCTATAACCTATAACTCAATGTTACCACCTGAGAGCTTGAGATCACGTGCCAAGACACCGAATAGACTTTTGCAGAGTTTTTCAAGAGATGTAGGACCAAGGCGGCTATGATGACCAACAGACCGACAGAGAAAGACCAAGTTCTGATGGTCATCAAAAAATTGTTGCCTCAGTATGTGAAGCACTTAGTAACTATGCCAATGACTACGCTTGAACAGTTGTTCGACGCAGGAAATCAAATAGAAGATGCCATAACAACCGAAATTCTTAAGAAATGAGAAAATGACCAAGGAGATTTAGGTTTGCAAGATGATAAAATGATACTTATTGACAATTAACTCGAGACAAAGGATGTTCTTGAAAAGATCAGTATGGTCTTATACACACGAGGGGCAACTAGTGAAAGAATTTGTTTTTGTTTAAAAAAGAAAAAAAGTTTTGTTATCGTGTCACTCGAATAAGAGTTTAAAAGAATAAAAAATTCCTCTACGTCTGCCAAACTTGTTATGTTTTTCTCTAAAAAAAATCGTTGGGATTGTTTATTTTTCTATGCTTGAAATAAGATGTCTGAATGGTGAGCTCACGCAATTCCATCTTTCTCCCTTCACAAAAAAATAACAAATAAATAAATTCATAATCCATGTGATCTCTGAACTACGTATTGGCTTGATTCTCTCAAAAGGGGATACATAAGCAACTCTTAGGTTTAGGGTTCGACCCAATACTTGTTGAACTTTTCCTTCCTCTTGAATCCAAGTTACTATAAAGAAAGTTGAAATAATAAACTCGAGAGTTGAGACTCATCCATTGAAGTGCTTAGATTTGTCCATCATACCATTTAAAAGAATCTCAATGTTGTTTGATCTGTTGGAAAATACAAAGTCCCTGAACTTATGATCCATTCTTACCCAATATCTTTCAGTCAATAACTGTTGCAACAATTATGAAAGATCGCACCGTTAAAGTTACATTTCAGTTCATTAGAAAACCTTAGAAGGAATTGAAAATGAAATAATTTATTTTGGGGAGAGCTAATTTTGAATGGAAAACTAAAAAGAAAAGGTTCGCTGGGTTGAGAACCCGCAAGGACATCCTTGGCAAAAGTGAGAGCCGAGAAGAAAAAATAAAATAAAAGCTCGCTAAGTTGGAAACTTAAAAGGACAGTTTAGGCAAAAGTTAGAACATAACAAAAAAAAAGAAGTCTCAGCGACATGTTCCTAACCTTGGAGTTTGAGAGATCACCGAAGAATTCGAAAGACGATATCACCTGAGAAAGTGATCTACCTTGATCTTGCATGATTCTCGTGTTTACGTCATGTGATTCGAAGTGAAGAAATGCCATCATTTTTTCTATTATTATTTTTTTTCAAATCAATTATCTCATGCAAACCCTTTTGAGCCTGTGAGTTTTTCTTTTCAAAACTTGTTACACATTCATCCCCCACATTGGGGTCAATAAGGTTAGAGAAAGAAAAAGAAGAAGACATAAGCAAAATGAATGATTATAGAATAGCTAAAGAAAGAAAAAATCTCTAATCAACAAATACAAGAGACAAAATTCAAGATACAATCAAAAGTGGAATGATGCAGTTATTCAAAATTATGAAAGAATAAAAAATGAAAAAGAAATAATGGAGTGTGAGAATGAAAGGTGGCTGCTAACATAAAGGACCCAAAATATAATTTTGTTTGAGCCTTAATTTTTCCTTTATTTCTTAACCCCGAAGTCTGGCCTATGTTACAGTCCAAATAAAATCCTTTTTTATTGCTCGTGTCTTAGACATGAGAATCTGCAACTTGAGGGTATGATTGACCCTGTGACTAAAGGCACGAGATATTCTTTGTTCAGATTTGGACAGATATATGTGACTAGGAGCATGAGTGCTTTAATTTATGATTGACATCCTCAATAGTCCCGTGACTAGGGGTATTAATAATGCTATTAGAGGAGTGATTTTTGATTGGAGGAGCACACTGTGATTATAAGCATGTGTGCTTTGAGTTTATGATCGTCATCCTAAAAAATCCCGTGACCAGGACGTTAATCATGTTGATGAAAAGTTGATTCTTATTACCTTGTGATTGGAGAAGCATATCCGAGTCTCTTTTCTTCATGAGACTAGGGGCATACACTATTTGAAGAATGATCGAGGCAAAGGGAATGAACCAAGACACAAACTCCAGTAACCTATTAAGAGTCATTCAACAAAGGCCACACACTATTTTGAAGCAAAGCGCATGGCGATACGTTAGATATCAAGGGCATCAGACTCCTAATCACTCAATAAAGACCTTTGTACTTTTTCGATAGTCAAATTACAATGAGTAAATTTTATTATATGTGTGGCAATCATGATCATGAGAGAGATAATTCGCAACACTTGAATTTATCATAACAACTCTCATCAATATTGAAAGAAGACTCTCTTCAACCCTCATCTTTCTTATAAACTTCTAACAATCATCCAACATCCTGTGAAGGAATGACAAATGAACTGAGTATAAAGAGTTCTTTTTTATTTGTGTCTTTTAGTAATTGTTTTGAATCATCAAAGTTAGTCAACCATTTTCATAACCTTTAAGAGACGTTAAATATGTTGTCAACCTTGTGGGTATAGTACCATGTTGAGATTTTCATAAACATCTATAATCAGAAGAGAAAATTGGATTAAGCATCATTATCATCAGAGTTACCAAATGGACAAATCAAAAAGGCCCAATCTGAGAAAGTATTGACCCAATTATTGCATAGTATGACAAGGCACAAATCATTTGCTACTTGATGCTACATATGTTCTCATGAATAATGTTTTTTGTATGTTCTCAAATTTTTCTCGGCATAGAAGTTTCCACCTTTCGGCATGAAAATTGCCATTGCGGGATAAAAGTTCCCACCTCTCGACTTGAAACTTTTCACATCGGGATGAAAGTTCCCACTTCTCGGCATGGAAATTGCCACCTCTCGGCATGAAAGTTTCCACCTCGGGATAGAAATTTCCACCTTTCGGCATAAAAGTTGTCACTGCGGGATAGAAATTCCTCCATCTTAGCATGAAAGTTGCCACCTCATGATTGAAATTCTCATATCTCGGCATGGAAATTGCCAACCCCGAATAGAAATTCCCACCTTTCGGTATAAAAATTGCCACTACAAGATAGAAGTTCTCACCTCTCGGTTTGAAACTTGCCACATTGGGATGGTAGTTCCCACTTCTCGGCATAGAAATTGTCAACTCGTGATAGAAATTTACACTTCTCTGGATGAAAGTTTCTACCTCCTCTCGGTATAAAAATTGTCGACCCGCAGGATAGAAGTTCCCATCACTCGAAATGTGTTGAATGTGACTTGGACGCCACCACATCACTGGACAACTGAGATCGTATGTACAGGTGTTGTGGATGGCACTCCGTTGCACCTGTGTGTTGATCACTAAGGTGTGGACTCGAGCTGGCATGTACCTAGATCTCCTCACCGAGTTCAAATGGCAGTAGAACTGCTAACACGTCTGAATGGTGGTAGAACCACTGGTCTTCGCTTGAAGGTCATGAATGGTAGTAGAATTGTTACGTGTTTTGAATATGGTCTAAACACTAGCCTTTTTCTCTTTTGGTTTACTATGTTCAGTTGCAAAAAACTTGCCCTTTTCTTTGCTCAAACCTTGCCCTTTTGCACTCCAAATCAAGCCTGAGCAGTTTTTAAAAAAAATCATCAAAATCAATTGGAGTTCCAACCACTCCGATTTGAGGATCCATCGACCGACTTCCATCCCAAATTTAAACCCAAATTTAACCTCAACTCATATTCAAAAGTGACATCTACATCTTTGCTGCCCAAAAAAATCAAATCTCTTCACTTCAAAAATTCAACCTTTCCCCCTCAAAATTCTAGCCTTTAAAAATTCATAATCTTTTCCACCTACACTTCTAGTCTCAGAAATTCAAATTCAAAATTCAAAATCCAAAATTTAAAAATTAAAATTCAAAATTCAAGGTTCGAGGTTTGAGATTCAAAATTTAAAATTTGAAATTCAAAATTCAAAATTCAAAATCAAAATCGAGGTCTGATATTCGAAATTCAAAGCTCGAAATCCAAAATTCAAATTCCAAATCAAAATCCAAAATTCAAAATTCAAAATTCAAAATTCAAATTCAAATTCAAATTCAAATTCAAAATCAAAATTCAAAATTCGAAGATCAAAATTCAAAACTTAAGATTGGAAAATTCAAACCCTATTTGAAAGGGTTGTACAAAAAATTTGATTAATCCGGAAAATTGATCGGAACCAATGGAAACTGAATGGTTCGGTTCAGCTCTTGAATTGATCGGTTCGGTTCCAGTTTACAAAATAAAAAAACTATATGATACGATTCGATTTACGATTTTGGTGGCACGATTATTTGTTTCTTGTAGGATACCATAGGATATCTCTCGATAGCGCACCGTGAGCTATCATTTATTAATTTCCTGTAGCACACCACAGGATATCTCTCGTGATGCTCTCTTCCTCTCCTTCGCTCCCCCTTTCTCTGTAAAGACCCGAGTTTTCATACAATTTAATCTAGGCGTAAATCTACCCTAATTTGTTTACAAAATGTTCAAACCCTAAAATTAAGACTCCATAAATGTAAAGTTTCGAAATTCCATAACCCTAGGATTAAAACTCTATAAACCCTAATGATGCTAGGTAAATAAAGTTATGGACTAAACCTAATGAATTTTAATATTAAGTTTAAAGAATAAAGTTTGGTCTTCAAGATCACAATCCAAACATTGAATTTTGGGCTAGAGTCCAACATGAAAGTTTAAGCCCAAAGTCTCATAAATTAAATCAATGGACCCAAATTAAATTTTAGAGCCCAATTTATTCAATTAAAAGCCCAATCAAAAATTAAAGTCTTAGAAATTACAAAAAGGCCCAAACTTTAATCAAACATCAAAATGGGTTCCACATAATTTCTTAATTATTATAATGAGAAAAAAATAAACTAATTCTCATCCCCAAACAGCCCATGGCCGGCAGCCCCATGAGGGAAGTCTTGATTTGACAATTTTTGGGGGCAAAATGAAAAAGGAGAAAAGGTTGACGTGACCTTTATTCAACATTGCAAGCAACCTCTAATTTGCACTCTAAGTCTTCTTCTCTCCTAATTAATTAATTATGGAGATAATTATACACATAAATATACATCAGGAAGATAAAAACAGTTGAAATAAGAAAATTAGGGAAGCAAACCAGTCAAAGAAGGAATAGTAACTAAAGCTGACTTTTAGTTGACTTTTGCTAGAAATCTCATCAATCATCATTTTAATTTCTTCTTTTCAAACAAAGCCCCTAATCTCCCATGTCATCAAGTCCTTTTGGAAGACTTCTCACTCAACCATCATCTTGATTGGAGTCTTGAAAGACAATTAAAAAGAATTAAAGAAAATAAGAAAATTATGGAATTTCCTCCTATAAATAGGACCCTTCTCCCATTCTTGCCAAAATTTTTGTCTCCTACTCTCCCTCTCTAAATAGACTCTCGGCCAAACCAAGGAGAAAAGAAGAAAAAGAAAAAGAAGAAGAAGGAGAAAGAAGAAGGAAGAAGAAGAAAGAAAGAAGAAAAAGAAAAATGAGAAGAACATTACAGCTAAGTCCTCTCTTCATTTGATCAAGAAAAAACCAACTAAGAAACGTCTTAAACCTTTCTTTTCTATCCTAATATCATATTCTTTTCCCTAATCATCTATAAGATAAATATGTTTGGACAAAAATAGATGAAGAGGAAGATGGACCATGGAGTCGAAGATAGAAAGCTTCAACCATGTTAAAGGAAAGTTTTAAATGAACCAAAGATGAAGAACAAATAATTTATAAAATGATTAATAACTTTATAGTGGATGTATTATGTTATTATGATATGTTTAGACATGCTTTTGATGTGTTAAATTAGGAATGATTGTTGGATGTTTGTGTTTGCGAATAAATGATCAAAACAGAGTAGTTTTTAAGCCATTTTTATAATTTTTGTGTGAACCAAATGAACTCTAAATAAAAAGATGTTTATAAAAGAGGTACTTTAGGATGTTTTGAGAGTGTGTGACTATTGGTTGGACTTCAACATATAGTTTTGAACCCCTTTGCCAATTTTGAAGCTTCTGTGACAGAGAGTCAGAAATAGAGTCCACTTTGAACATTTGTATCTTACTCTATAAAAATTCCCTTGTGATGACCCACATATCCATAGAACGGTATTTGTGTCTAGTTTAACACACTATTTACAGAAGTTAATTTCATTAAGTATATTGTGAGATATTTGGATTCTACCAAACAGACCCCCTTTTTGATAGATTCTGTTATAGTAATTTTTGGACCCCTTTCTGTTCATAACCAGCTCTCGATTCCTGCATGAAATATGTAGATAACATCTTAATAGAGATATCTCTAAATTTTCATAAGTTTACAGTGAGATTTAGTATTTTTAAAGTAATTTTAAGTCTCGGTGGCAGATTCTGGAACTCTGTTCTGTTCTGAATATTAATGTGTTTAAGGTTCCTTTAACTCTAAGTCTTGTTTGTTTCCTTTTTAAACATCATCCATGACTTTGAATGTATGTTTATGACTGGAATGAATGTTATATGATCTAAGCTTATGTTATGGCATCTCTCATACATGGTTTGAGTCTTGGGTGGGGTTGTTCACCGTGTGTCTAGCTTGGCTAGTGTTGAGTTTTGTTGAATATTGTTATTGTTGTGGACAAGTTCACATGGGTTGTGACTTGGGTTTGATCTTGTGATGGATTGGGTGGATTTCCATTCCATGTTGTGACCTTGGGATGGTGGTTCCGGGGTGCAATGAGTGAAACTTTTCACCTGGTTGTACCCTGTCACCCAGTGTTGCTTGGTGCACTATGTCAAACTGATGAATTTAACACAGACTGGTCAGGGACTCATGAGGGATGGTGGTTCTGGGGTGCAATGAGTGAAACTCTTCACCTGACTGTACCCCACCGCCGTTAGGGCATTCATGAGCTAGTTGAGTATGTCGCTCTGCTACGGCTCATGGTGTGGCAAGATGGGTCTTTCAGAAGGGTTCTTGCCGGGGGCCTTATGAGTCAGTTAGAGCACTTAGCTCGCTGTAACTCATAATCTGCAAATGGGGAACTGTATCCGATTGTTTGGCAGCTTAAATATCTAAAGTTGTAATTTTGGGTGGTTGAGTTTTGTTGGATCCTTTCGGCGTAAAGGAGTCTTGGTCATGATTCAGGGTTTACATCATTGTCGCATATCATATTTCATTATATCATGTTGCATGTATTTATGTGTTAGAAATATTGTGTTCGGAAATTTCTTTCTGGGCTTCGCAGCTCATGACGTTTCATGGCAGGACATGAAGAGGAGGATACAATCGAAGAGACCGTAGAGGAATATGTGGAGCCGTGGCTCACTTGATCAAGTAGCAGCTGTGTGCTTGGAAAATCTTAATTTCTGTAATCTTTTTACTGTTGTAATGTAATCATTAAACAGGTTGTGCAATGTGTGAAAACACAATCGTTATTATCTATGATAAATATTAAATTATGGTGGATGGTTGTTGTTAGAATAACCCTAAATACTCTATTTATGTCTCTTAACGAACCATATTTTCGGGGCGTTACAATTAACCTCCCAACCAGGAGTTGTTGCAGTACTGCGCCCCCGAATATTCCGCCCACTCAGTGGATAGGGCTAAGGATGATTCGCCGGTTCCACTTAACAATGCTCAGTGGTAAAGCTGAAAATATCTCGGCCTACTCAGAGGACAGGGCACGAGCATTCCCCAACCATATATCATTATACTAGGACATATATCACGCGTTATCAGGCATACTATATATTCCATATATTATACAGTGGCGTATACCCTTACTTTATCAGGTTCGCGATATACCCACCATATGGCACTCACCATGTAATATCAAGGCTAACATGATACATATATGTATCCATTTATTATTCATCCAACCTTTATTTAAGTTCTCCATTATATGTTCATAGATCATCTCATAAAATATTCATAACCTTTATAAGTTAGTTTTTTCTCTTTTCTCATCAATTAACTCATCTTTCTCTGTAACTCATGTTATTATAGTTCTCATGTTCTACTATGTTCTCAAGGATCATTTCATAAACATATTGATTTCAAGTTCCAAGACAGGTTCATAGTATATTTGATGAAAACATAGGTTCACAAGTCATTTCATAAAACACGAGTTCGCAACATAGCTTCCTTTCGCAAGTAAAATAATCCTTCATTTTATCAAATCATAAAGCATGGAAGCATAAGAAATTTAACCATTCACACATTTATAAAGCCAAGCTAGTGATAAGGAAACACCCACCTCAAAGACGAGTGCTCCTCATTTAGCCACATCCTCCGGTTCACTCCGGAACTCCAGTTTGTAACACATAGATCAGATAGGAACTTAACTACGTGAACGAAAGCGACACATGCATGTTGGTGTGGGTATGCAAGTGGGGTATTTTTATTCTTAAGTACATCTTTTTTAATCATTATTGGTACCCTCATAGTCCCCAAAGATCCCTAACTTAGGTTTAGTTACTTAGTTTTTCTTCAAGCCTTCATAAACCATATTCTTCTCATTTCCAGGTTCTTCCACAGAGGTTTAAAATAGTTTACAAATATCAACACTCACTGGAAACTTCTACCCAATTCCATAGAGCTAGATGAAGATGTTATCTAGACTTTTCTTGAAGAAACCAAGAACTTTTTGTGAACAGAAAGGGGTCTAAAAAATGGTACAACAGAATATATCAAAAAAGGAGTCTGTTTGGTAGAATCCACATAACTCGAAATATACTCATGGAAATTGACTTCTTTAAAATGGGAATAAACATAGACCCATAGAAATGTTCTGGATATGTGGATCAGATCAAGGGGATTTATATAGAATAATCTACAAGGGTTCAAATTGGACTAATATTCTGTCTCTCTGTCACAGAAAATCTAAAATTGGCAAAGGGGTTCAAAACTACATTTTTGGGTCCAACAAAAACTCACACATAATCAAGCCATCCTAAAGAGTCTATGTTAAAAATAGGTTTGAATTTTGATAGTGTTTGGTTCCCACGAAAATTTGTGAAATGTCTTAAAAACAACTCTGTTTTGGTCATTTCTTCGCAAAAACATACAACCATCAACTTCTCCTATTTTAACCCATCCAAAGCATGTCCAAAAATATCTCAACAACATAAAATATTGATAAAAATATTCTTAATCACTTTCTAGATTATTTGTTCTTTATCTTTGATCCTTTCAAAACTTCCATAGAACAAGGTTCTATGCTTAATTTCTAGGTTCCGCGGTTCATCTTCTTTCTTATCCATTTTTGTCCATATTTCTTTTATCTTGTAGAGGGTTTAGAATATGAAGATGACATTAGGAGATGAAGATCTTAAAGATCACTTACTTGGTGGTCTTCTTTGCTCCAAGAACTAGGACTTAGCTTTAATGCCTTTTCCTTTCTTCCTTCTTCTTCTTCTTCTTCTTCTTCTTCTTTCTTTTTTTTGCTCCTTTCCCTACTAGTCTTGGACGAAATCTAGAGAGAGAGTGGAGTGAAAAAAATTGTTTTAAGTGTTGGAGAAGGTCTCCAATTTATAGGCAAAGGTTTGGGTGTGAAAAGTCCATTTTACCGCTCATTTAGTTTTCATCCAACTTCCAATTCAATTCTTGTTCTTTCAATTTGATTTCAAACCAACTAAATCTTGGGCTCCAAGACTTCTAATACTTTATTTGGATTCAATAATCCATTTTCCTTAGGCCTTAAGGCCTTGTTTGGTTTAATGGGGAGCACATCCCTTAATTTAAGGGTACTTTGACAAAATTTTTATTTTTCTTTTATTTTATTTTATTTATGTCAAATTCACTACTCTCTCATCAAGACATCTTCTAGGTACATGATCTACTATTCATGGAAGACTTTTGGGAGCTTTGATGATGTAGGAAATCCAATTCTTGAAACATAAGCCATACTTTCCCATCTTTTCTCATTTTCTTTTCTCTCAAAAAATGTCACATCACTCCCTCCCTCATGGGAATTTTGGCCAAGGCACTCTAGAAGCCTCTTATTTATTTATTTTAATAATTTATGAGAATTAAATTGGGTTTGGGCCAAAATT
>JAUTBS010404854.1:0-17107 GCA_032361285.1 Aequorea victoria | reverse complement strand
ATTTATTTATTGATATATATGTATAACAGTAATATATATATATATATATATACATAACAGTGAGATGTTTCTAAAACTATGTATAGAAATATATATATATATATATCACATAAAAGGTTATGTATATGTATGTATATCACTCAGTTTTATGAGAAAATAAGCATGAATAATAAATCATGAAGAAAGAAAGAAAAGAACCTAGATCAGAGATTTCAGCCATGAAAATCCTTGGTGCGAAGCTTTGGGTCGACTCACACGTTGAATGAGTCGACTCACATTCCGTAGAAGCCATGTTCTTCGTGAGTGAGTCGACTCACATGGAGGGTGAGTTGACTCACAAAGGCTAAGCCCTCGACTGTTACCATCCTGCTACCTGGGGTCGACTCATGGACCATTTGAGTCGACCCATGACCACTACCTACCCTTTGAGTCGACTCACCATTCCTTGGGTGGACTCACAGCCACCTAAGACTGTGACTTACCACCTTTGGTCGACTCACAGCCTCTGTGGTGTTGACTCGTGCCCACCTAAGAGACTTGGGTCGACTCACAGACCTTATGAGTCGACTGACAGTCGCCTGTTTAGCATATGCCGAGACCTTCTTCCTTTGAGTCAACACACAGCCTTATTGTGTCGACTCACAAGCACCTGTGACCCTATTGGGTCGACTCAGAGACCATTTGGGTCGACTCATAGAACTGAAAAATCTTAGAAAATATTTTGAAATAAATCCTAATGCTTAGGCTCTATGTGGGCATCAGTTTAATGATAAATTAAATTAATTAATGATTAATTTAATACCATAACCAAACATTAAAACTTATAAATGGGGAAAGGGTCCCTTTGATAGCTATAAATAGTTTATTAACTTTATTTATTGATTGTGATTATATTGCATTGTACAATCAGGGTGACGTGTGAACCGTAGATTACATTGCTATTTCATTTTGAGCTTGCATTGGATATCAGGTGAGTGGATTTACATGCTATGTACTTTCAATAAAATCCCCATATTCTCCAAAATACTTGAAAAGGAAATGCATATATTTTAAATGCTTTTAATTAATATTGTATGATATTCTCTTGAAAAATTATGGTACAAATATTTTACAAGTCTTTCCTATATATATGGTGCGATTATGAGATATGATTCTTGGGAATGAAAAAGTACAGGGGAAAGCCCTCTACAGAGGTGACTCTGACCAGTTAGGAAACAGACCCGGTTTGAATCTCGTGATGACTCTAGTTGACTCAATGATTAAGGGACAGCTCGGGTGTGCCTGATGACCTTAACCGAGATAGTTTAGGGAACAAACATATGCTCCAGCCTGTGGTGACCCTATTTCGATATTGGATCTAATAGGCCGAGGCTGCCCCGAGTTATGATGTGATATTGGTTACTTGTTATGCTCAGGCTATTCCTGTGGCACTTAATTGATTTTTTCCATTCTTTTATGAGCGTATCGCTATACCATTCTTATGATACGGACACTTTTATGTATGATGAATTGAGGACACCTCTGATGTCTAGTTTGAGATTTTGGTGACTCGTATTGATAACGAGGCCATATGAAAAAAGATATATATTTTCATTAACGAAATGATGGGTTGAATGATTGCCCTTTTTGATATTACTGTATATGTCATGCCATGATTATGTTTAAAGTACAAAGATATTTGAATCCCTGTTCTGAACAGTATCCTATTATGCATGTTTCCATTCACCAGCTTTAGCTGACATTGTACTATAAAAACCTTTCAGAAAATCAAGGAAGAAGATAGATGATGGACTCGATAGCTTGAAGGGATCCAGGATAAGACCTCTAGGACATGCATTTTTTGCTTCCGCGTTGAATAAAGAATCATTTTCATGAATTGATTGGAGTAACGAATATTGATGAGATATTATGGGCTATTTATCCCACTTTGATTATATTAGATTTTAATTGATTAAATCCATGGCATTTGAGATCTTTTAGCATATTGTTAGCTAATTATTGATTAAGGCTTACTTGGTTCATTGGGCTAAGGCCCAATATCCATGGCAGTCACCTTTTTCAAATTGGGGTGTGACAAGTTTGGTATCAGAGCAAAAAGTTTAAAGAATTGCATCATGTCATTAGTAGAGGTCTGGATCCTTAGAGTTTTATGTTGTAAGTATTTGCTAGTAGATTCATGAAACATTATCTTATATGTTTTTATCCTCTTTTGACCATCAGTGAGATGGCTCACCCGAGACATAATGTGAATTTGAGATATGCGACTACGGAGGATGCACAAGGGGAGCATACCCCTGGCACCACTCCAGAAGTAACAAAAAACTAGTGGCTCCAGCAGCCCCAGCTACTCTGGTAGCACCAACAGTTCCAGAAGCCCCTGTTGCTGAGGGAACTCTTCAGGCTCTCCAAGCCTTAGTGAGCATGATTACTAGGCAACAAGCTCAACCAAGAGTGGTTAGTACAGATAGACCTATGAGCTTGGATAAAGGCTCAGTGTTCAAAAAATTCTTAAAGGTACACGCTCCGACCTTCAAGGGGTTAACAAACCCTGATGATGCAGAAACATTGAAGCTACGCATAGAGAAGATCTTCGAACGATTGGGTTGCTCGGATGAAAATAATGTGTCATTGGAAACCTACGTGTTTGAAGGACAGGCTGCACATTGGTGGCGCATGGTGAAGCACCAGTATGAAGGGAGAGAATGTGAACTCGTCTAGACAAAATTCCTAGCATTGTTCGACGACAAGTATTATTCGGTGGCGATCAAGAAACAGAAACAAGTAGAGTTCCTGATACTAGAACAAAAGGGAATAACTGTAGCGGAATACGAGGCAAAGTTTGTTGAGTTGTCATGATTCGCGCCACAGTATGTCGATGAAGAAGAAGATAAAGTAGTACTGTTCGAGAGAGGTCTACGCCTGGCTATTCGTAGTAGGATTTCACTGTTTGAGGCAAAGACTTTGTCAGAATTGGTGACCAAGGCTCTTTTAGCAGAAAAGAGTTTGGATGATGCACAGAAGAACAGAGAGCTGTAACCAAAAAAGTTTAGAGATTCGAAGTCAATAGGGAATAATTCTGGAGGTAACAACCCGGCCAAGAAGGCTTATACGCCAAACCAACCACAGACTCAGACTAGTGGGAATGCAAGACAGCAGACGTGGAACTTGTGCAACAAATGTGGGAAGATCCATTCTCGTGGACTTTATTGTGATGGTATAGCAAAGACGTACTTCAATTATGGTAAGACAGTACACATGTTCACTAACTGCAGAAATAAGGGAACGGGAGGACAATAGGCACAACAATCTTTTTAGAATCAGAGGCCGCCTGCAAATAACAATGGGCCAGCTCAAGGCCACCATAATCATCAAGGAGATTAGAGACAGCCTACGGTCAACAGGGCACAAGGCCAATGTGCAGTTACTCAGGGACATATCTTTTCTCTTACCCACGAGGAGGTAGAAGCTTCACCATCTGTGGTGCAAGGTACTATTATCATATCATATGTACCTGCTAGAACTCTTATAGATTCTTATTCTACGCATTCTTTTGCTTCACCTAAATTCTTGCATCGTCTATCTATTACGGTAGAAACCTTTGGATGTATGCCTCTCTGTGTCCACTCCTATTGGGGACACATTTTTGCTACATGAAGTATGTCGTCTTGGAGTAGTGGAAGTGGATGGTAGGATGCTGCCATTAGATCTTATATCTCAAGCCATTCGTGACTTTGATGTTATCTTGGGCATGGATTGGCTTTTCAAATATCATGCGAACCGTTGATTACTATTACAAGAGGATGGTTTTCAACATGCCCGGACAACCCAAGTTCTTCTTTCAGGGTGACATGAGGGTAGCTTCCCTTCATGCAAATTGGACATTGAAGAAGAGTTATGAAGGCCTTTTGGCTTGTGTTGTGGGCACCAAGGTGCCAACGATGGAATTAGACGAGCTTTCTATTATTAGGAAATTCTCGAATGTCTTCCCAGTAGATTTACTTGGTATTCCTTTGGATTGTAAGATTGAGTTCATGATCGACCTTCTACCTGGTACTACGCCTATCTCTAAGGCACCGTACAGGATGGCACCCTTGGAGCTAAGGGAGTTGCAGGCACAGTTGCAAGAGCTGTTGGACAAGAGTTTTATTAGACCCAGTGTGTCACCGTGGGGAGATCTAATTTTGTTTGTGAAGAAGAAGGATGATTTGATGAGGTTGTGCATTGACTACCATGAGTTGAATAAAGTTATTGTCAAGATTAGGTACCCTCTGCCGCGCATCGATGATTTGTTTGATCAGTTGCAAGGTGCTCAAGTGTTCTCAAAGATTGACTTGCGGTCTGGTTATCACAAACTAAAGGTCAAGGAGGTGGACATTTCGACGACAGCTTTCAGAACTCGCTATGGCCACTATTAGTTCTTGGTTATGCCTTTTGGTTTGACCAATGCTCCAGTGACATTCATGGATTTGATGAACTGAATTTTTAAACCACTGTTGGATCGTTTTATAGTAGTATTCATTGATGACATTCTGATCTACTCTAAAAGTAAGGAGGACCATGAAGAACATTTACAGGAAATCTTTTAGACTCTGATGGAGAAGAGGTTGTATGTCAAGTTCAGCAAGTGTGACTTCTGGCTGGACAGTGTATATTTTTTTGGCCATGTGATCACTAAGAATGGAGTATCCATAGACAGTAGCAAGATTGACGCTATTATCGACTGACCGCAATCGACGTTAGTGACTGAGATACGTAGTTTGTAAAACCCGATAAAAACTTTTAAATTCTAAAACTGATTATTACTAATTAAATTAATCAATTAAAATTGATTAATTGAAATTAAATTAACTAAATAAAAATCAAATTGAAATAAATTAACTAACCAAAATAAATGAACTAATTAAAAATATAAACAATTGAGATAATATAGATATTAGAACTTCTAGTTCAATTGAATAAATTAATTTGTAATTTAAATTAAAATCATGAAATTCGAAAAGTGTGGAGAGTTAGTTCCTAAAACAAGGTTAAGAAATTAGTAGTTAAATAAAGTTTTAAGATAATTTCGTAGGATAATTATGGAAGAGAGAATTCTGAATTTTTAGAATTGTTCGGAAAGGAGGGATCCTTGGGATCCCTTCCTAAAATTATGCACCCAATTCCTCTTTAAACAGATGTTTTCCCCAACTCCCTCTCACGATTAACACTTTCTTTCTCCCAGCATTCTCTCTCTCTGCTCCAGCCTTCTCTCTCTCCCTCCACCGAACCATTACTACACCACCGCCTCACACCGCCGAACCACCACAATACTCTTCTTTCGCTGCCACCGCTGACCACCGCCAGAGTCACCGTCCGTGATTCGTTGTATCCGTCCCCCCCGGTGTGTTAATCTCTCCCTCCTCTGTTATGTTCTTTCTGCTATATATTCACATGGTATATATATATGTATATATATATATATATAATGGATTAGATGTATAGATAATAGATTTTACATATAATAATAGATTAGATGCATATATATATATATATAATAGATTTCGTATATAAAATTTAGAATCGAAACATATACATTATGATACACATACATGTATGTAATATGAATATTATATATATGTGTCTATATATATACAAAATATCAAATCAAGTTTCTATATGATTTGGATGAAAAACTCCTCAGAAACATGATAAAAGGGATCATATAATGCATAGAAACGAAAACCATGAAGAAAAGAATTGAAATAGAATAAAAAACCAGTCCCTGTAAATCCCTGGTTCGAGCTCTCTGGTGTGTTCCGTCCGGACGGAGCCCACCAGCGTCCGGACGGAGCTCGCCTGTCAAGGAAAAAGCAGTCTCTGCTCTTTTTTGTCCAGACGGAGATTGTCCGGATGGAGGTGCCCTGAAATCGTTCACTCTCTCTGTTGTTTTCCGTCCGGACGGGATACCCCCGGCGTCCGGACGGTGACATCTAGAGGCCGATTTCTCTGTTTAAAATCCACTGTTAAGACTTGTTTGGTTGGAACCTAATACTGAATCAAGTTATTAAAGGTTAATCTTACACTAAAAATATATTTAGATGAAATTAATTTGTTAAGACCTTGTTGGAAAATAGTTGAATAATAAGTTAGAATTAATTAGTAATTAACGTAATAACCAGAAAATATTGTAAAATAAATTTAAATGGTAAGACGTCGTTTGGGCAATGAGTTAATAATATGAAATTAATTAATTAATGAATTTAATTAAAGCACAAACAAAGATTAAAATTTATATTAACGGGAAAGTGTTCGTTTGGATAGTTAGACCGTTATCAGTATTCGTTATTTATTTGTGGTTTGTACATTTCATTATCAGGTTGACGTAGGTTACGTCCTTGGCTAGTTCATTCCATTTAATTCTCCAAACATCAGGTGAGTGACTGTATACTATTATCTTTCAACAAAAATCCTCTTATTCCCCCAAAACTATTTTAATTAAAAAATTCTATGTATGCTTTCAAAACTTTTTAACTGCAATGTATTACCTGTATTATCTTTCTTTACAAAAATTATGGTAGAACTGTTTAAAAATGCTAGAAATATTTTTATCATCTATTTATGGTGCGATCTTGATGTATGTATTGGGACCATGTAAAAGTCCAGGGTAAAGTCCTCTACGGAGGTGACTCTGGCCAACTAAGGAAAAGACCCTGTCCGAATCCGTGGTGACTCTAAGTTGACTCAACAGTTGAAGGGATAGTCCGGGACTTTCGGTGACCTGAATTGGAATTGTCAATGGAAAAAGACCTAAGCGCCATCCTAAGGTGACTCCTGTTCGATGTTGGATCCAACGGGCTGAGGCAGCCCTGAGTTTAAGATGTTGACATTGGTTACTATTATTACCTAGGATGTTATTCCTATGGGATGGTTTCCCCATTTTATTTTATGATCATATCGTACACCATTATTAGTATATTAGACATTATTATGTCATTAGCATATCTTTATATGCAAGGATTTTGTTATGGACTTTTCTGCTGTCCTATCTGAGATTTTGTGAGTGACTCGTCTTATTAACGAGATCACGAGAAAAAGAAAGATAAATATAAATATTTTGAATAGAAAAAATTATTGGGTGGTGTGATCATCCTGTTTATCTATACTGCGTATTTATTGCCATGATTATGTTACACTTTTGAGCATATTTTATTTCTCCTATTTTAGAACTGTATCATACTATGCATACTTCATTCACCAGCATTGCTGATGTAGTATTCAAACATTTCAGGTTTCCAGTGAGAATATTGATGTTGAGTTCGTGAGCAGCATGGGATCCAGCATACGACCTCTAGGATCATTCATTTGCATTTATTATTTCTGCTTCTGCACTTAATTAATGAAATAAATTAAACAATTACGTTATGATTGTTGAGACAGATTTGTCTGGTTGATTTGGGTTGTTTGACCCAAAATCATGGATTTGGTTTTTATTTATTTAAACCCTGTGATAATCAAATGTCTCGCTTATAATTGATTAAAATGATTGTTAATTAGCATGTAGATAGCTAATTGTGCATTTAGGCTTTCTTTGTTCAGTGGGCCAAGGCCCATGATCCATGGTCGGTCACAGCTCCCAAATTGGGGTGTGACAGATTTGGTATCAAAGCATAAGTTTAAAGTACTCTAGATTTGAGTCATGTTATATCATCACGCATCATTAGTAGAGGTCGGGATCCCCAGAGTTTTTGTTTATAGTTGACTTCCTGTATCTTATACATGTTCATGTTATATATTGATTCTCAGTGATATGGCTCTCCCGAGACGTAACGTGACTTCGAGGTACACCTCTCCTCAGAATGTTCGGGAGGAGCATGTCTCTAGTAGTCCTCCAGTGACACTGGTTGCTCCTGCAGCCCAAGCTACTTTTGTAGCACCGACCGTTCCAGCAGCCCCAGCTGTCCCAATTGCTGACGGGACTCTTCAGGCTCTGCAAGCACTGGTAAGCATGATTGCTGGGCATCAGCCTCAGCAAAGGGCAGACCGACAGATGAGCTTAGACAAAGGCTCGATGTTCGAGAAGTTCTTAAAGGCGAGTCCTCTGGCCTTTAAGGGATCTGTTAATCCGAATGACGCAGAGACGTGGAAGATGAGAATGGAGAAGATCTTTGACAGACTGGGCTGCACCAACGAGCACAAGGTTTCTTTGGCTACATATGTATTGGAGGGTCAGGCAGAGCACTGGTGGGATATGGTGAAACGCCAGTATGAAGGCCGAGAACAGGAACTGGTCTGGAAAGGGTTTCTAGAAGTATTCGATGAGAAGTTCTACCCGGTGGCAATCGAGAAACAGAAGCGGATGGAATTTCTAACACTAGAGCAGAAGGGCATGACAGTGGCCGAGTACGAAGGAAAGTTTGTTGAGTTATCGAGGTTCGCACCACAGTACGTGGCAGAAGAAAATAACAAGGTGGTCTTATTTGAGCGAGGACTTCGCCCAGCTATTCGTAGCAGGGTCTCATTGTTCGAGGCGAAGACCCTATCTGGAGTAGTAACCAAGGCTTTTTTGGCAGAACAGAGTCTAGACGAAGCGCAGAAGAGTAAGGAGCAGCAACCCAAGAGGTTCAGGGATTCAAAACCGTCAGGCAACAATTTTGGATGTAGTAATCTAGCGAAAGGTTTTTTACTCAAAACCAGCCCCAGCCTCGGGTTGGTAATGATTCACGACAGCAAAATTAGAAGACTTGTAACTGTTGCGGGAAGACTCATTCATGAGGACACAATTGCGATGGTACACCAAAGTAGTGCTTCACCTATGGCAAGATGGGCCACATTACTCCTGACTGCTGGCATAAGGGAACGAGAGGACCGCAAGTTCAGCATCCTATTCAGACTCAGAGGCCACCCGCACTCATTAGTGGATCAGCTCCAGCTAAGCAGAATCGTCAAGGAAATTAGAAGTAGCCCACTTACAACCAGGCACCAAATCAGAATACAGCTACTCAAGGTCGCGTGTTTGCTCTTACACGTGAGGAGGCGGAGGCATCATCATCAGTGGTGTAAGGTACAATCTGTATATCGTCTGTTCTGGCTAGAGCTCTCATAGACTATGGCTCTTCACACTCTTTTGCTGCACCTAAATTCTTATATCATTTGTCACTTACGGTTGAGCCTTTGGGTATATATTTATATGTGTCCACCCCTGTTGGGAACACGGTCTTGCTTCATGAGTTGTGGAGTCTTGGAGTTGTGGAGTTGGAGGGTAGAAGTTTACCAGTGGAGCTTATTTATCTTGCGATCCATGATTTTGATGTTATTCTGGGTATAGACTGGCTTTTCAAGTATCACGTGAAGATTGACTATTACTATAAAAGGGTAGTCTTCAGCATACCTGGACAGCCATAATTCTTTTTTTAGGGAGATGTGTGAGTGTTTGGTTTTTATACGAATCGAATGACGAGGAAAGGTTGTGAAGGCCTTTTGGCTTGTACTGTAGCTACCAAGGCACCTGAGCTGAAGTTGGAGGAGCTTTCTATCGTAAGGGAATTCCCTAATGTCTTTTCTGAGGACCTGCCTGGTATTCTCCCTGATCGTGAGATCGAGTTCTCTATTGATCTTCTGCTGGGTACTACGCCCATTTCTAAGACGCCGTACAGGATGGCACTATTGGAGTTAAGGGAATTGCAAGTTTAGCTGCAAGAGTTGTTGGACAAGGGTTTCATCCGACCCAGTGTTTCACCGTGGGGTGCTCCAGTGTTGTTTGTAAAGAAAAAGGATGGTTCGATGCGTCTGTGCATTGACTACAGGGAATTGAACAAGGTTACCATCAAGAATCGGTACCCTCTACCGCGAATTGATGATTTATTCGATCATTTGCAAGGAGTAAATGTGTTTTCCAAAATTGATCTGCGATCTGGTTATCACCAACTAAAGGTTAAGGAGGAGGACATCTTGAAGACAGCTTTCAGGACCCGCTATGGTCACTACGAGTTCTTGGTTATGTCTTTTGGCTTGACCAATGCACCAGCGGCTTTCATGGATCTGATGAACAGGATTTTTAAACCCCAGCTGGATCGCTTTATTGTGGTTTTTATCGATGATATTCTGATCTATTCTAAAAGCGAGGAGGAGCACAAAGAGCATCTAAGGGTGGAATTTCAGACTCTACGGGAGACAAAGTTATATGCCAAGTTCAGTAAATGTAAGTTTTGGTTGGACAGTGTATCTTTTCTTGGGCACGTTGTCAGCAAGGATGGAGTATCTATGGACGGCAGTAAGATTGAGGCAATTATTGATTGGCCGCGACCGATGTCAGTGACTGAGATAGGCAGTTTCTTGGGACTAGTGGGCTATTATCGACTGTTTGTAGAATGGTTTTCTCGTATTGCCCTGCCACTTACTAGCCTGACTCGGAAGGAAGTAAATTTTGAATGGACAAATAAGTGCGAGCATAGCTTTCAGGAACTCAAGCAGATGTTACATCGGCACTGGTTCTTTCTTTTGCGACAAAAGAAAGAAATTTTGTGATATACAGTGACGCGTCTCATCAAGGGTTAGGTTGCGTTCTGATATAGCACGGCAAGGTGATAGCTTATGCTTCACGACAGTTGAAGGTTCATGAGAAGAACTACCCTATGCACGATTTAGAGTTGGTAGTCATTATTTTCGCACTGAAGATTTGATGGCACTATCTATATGGGGAGTCATGCGAGATCTACACTGACCACAAGATTTTGAAGTATATCTTCACTCAGAAAGAGCTCAATCTATAGCAAATGAGATGGCTAGAGTTGTTGAAAGACTACGACATTGAGATTCATTATCATCTGGGGAAGGCGAATGTTGTGGCGGATGCTTTGAGCAAAAAGTCTTCAGGAGGCAACTTGGCATCGTTAACCATTCAATCCCAACTGTTAGAAGATTTGAGGAGGATGAAAGTGGAAGTTCTGCAACGGGAAGGAACTGCTTTGTGTAGTCAGTTGATGGTAAAACCGACTTTGTTGGAGAGAATCTGTGTAGCTCAACGGGATGATCTTCAATGTAAGAAGAATGTAGAGGAGTTGCTCAAAGGCGAGAGTAAGGATTTTAGCATCAGTGACGTTGGAGTTCTCAAGTTCAGGGATCGGGTGCGCGTACTTACCAACAAAGAGCTAAGGAAAGAGATCCTGACCGAGGCTTACAGTTCTGGGTACAACATCCATCCGGGAGGCACTAAAATGTACAGGGATCTTCGGGAACACTTTTGGTGGAATGGCATGAAGAGCGATATAGCAGAGTTCATGGCGCAATGTCTGATTTGTCAGCAAGTGAAGATTGAGCACTAAAGACCTGCGAGGGAAGTTTCAACCGTTACCACTACCCGAGTGGAAATGAGAGAACATCACGATATATTTCGTATCTGGGTTACCTCTTATGACCCACGGTTCGTTTCTAAGTTTTGGGGTGCCCTTCAGTCAGCTATGGGTACTCGATTGGACTTCAGTTCTGCCTACCACCCGCAGACCGATGGCCAATCAGAAAGGATCATTCAGACATTGGAGGACATGTTGAGAGCTTGTACTTTGGAATGGAAGGGTAACTAGAATGATCAGTTACCATTGATGGGATTTTTGTATAACAAAAGCTTTCACTCGAGTTTGGGGGTAGCACCGTATGAAGCCTTGTACAGGCGAAAGTGTAGGTCCCCTGTGTGTTGGTACGAAGTTGGCGAGAGACAACTTCTTGGACCATATTTGGTGGAGGATGCCACTCAGAAGATTACTGTTATTCGGAATAAGCTTCTAGCAGCGCAAAGTCGACAAAAGAGTTATGCTGATTCGCGTAGGCGAGATTTGGAATTTGCTGTCGATAATATGGTTTTTCTGAAAGTTTTACCGTGGAAGGGCGTTATTCATTTTGGCATGAGGGGGAAGTTGAGTCCCCGGTATATTGGGCCTTTTGAGATTCTTGACCGAGTCAGGAAAGTAGCGTATCTTGTGGCTTTGCCGCCTAGTCTCGCGGGAGTGCACAACGTGTTTCACATTTCTATGCTAAGAAAGTATATTCATAACCCAACGCATGTGATCGATAATGAGCCACTTCAGGTTCGTGAGGATTTGTCTTATGATGAGCAGCTTGTACAGATTTTGGATACGAAAGAGAATGTTCTACAGAACAAACACATTCGTCTCGTTAAGGTCCTTTGGCGCAATCACAAAGTGAAAGAAGCCACGTGGGAGCACAAGGATGAGATTCGGGAGCGGTATCTGTTCTTATTTGCGCGAAATTAATTTTCTAATTTCGAGGACGAAATTCTTTTAAGGGGGAAGAATGTAAAACCCGGTAAAAACTTTTAAATTCTAAAACTAATTATTAATAATTAAATAAATCAATTAAAATTGATTAATTGAAATTAAATTAACTACATAAAAATCAAATTGAAATAAATTAACTAACCAAAATAAATGAACTAATTAAAAATATAAATAATTGAGATAATATAAATATTAGAATTTCTAGTTCAATTGAATAAATTAATTTGTAATTTAAATTAAAATCATGAAATTCGAAAAGTGTGGGGACTTAGTTCCTAAAAGAAGGTTCAGAAATTAGTAGTTAAATAAAGTTTTAAGATAATTTCGTTGGAATTATGGAAGAGAGAATTCTGGATTTTTAGGATTGTTTGGAAAGGAGGGATCCTTGGGATCTCTTCCTAAAAGCATGCACCTAATTCCTATTTAAACAGATCCTTTCCCCAACTCCCTCTCACGATTAACACTCTCTTTCTCCCAGCATTCTCTCTCTCTGCTCCAGCCTTCTCTCTCTCCCTCCATCGAACCACTACTGCACCACCGCCAAACCACCACCGTACTCCGCCTTTCCTGCCACTGCTGACCACCGCTGGAGTCACCGTCTGTGATTCGTTGTATCCGTCTCCCCCGGTGTGTTCATCTCTCCCCCCTCTGTTATGTTCTTCCTGCTACATATTCACATGGTATATATATATATATAATGGATTAGATGTATAGATAACAGATTTTACATATAATAACAAATACATTATGATACACATACATGTATGTAATATGACTGTTATATATGTATCTATATATACGAAATATGAAATCAAGTTTCTATATGATTTGGATGAAAAACTCCCCAGAAACATGATAAAAGGGATCATATAATGCATAGAAACGAAAACCATGAACAAAATAATTGAAATAGAATAAAAAACTAGTCCCTGAAATCCCTGGTTCGAGCCCTCTGGTGTGTTCCGTCCGGACGGAGCCCACCAGCGTCCGGACGGAGCTCGCCTGTCCAGGAAAAAGCAGTCTCTGCTCTTTTCCGTCCGGACGGAGATCGTTCGGCGTCCGGATGGAGGTGCCTTGAAACCGTTCCATCTCTCTGTTGTTTTCCGTCCGAACGGGATACCCCTGGCTTTCGGACGGTGACATCCAGAGGCCAATTTCTCTGTTTAAAACCCACTGTTAAGGCTTGTTTGGTTGGAACCTAATACTGAATCAAGTTATTAAAGGATAATCTAACACTAAAAATATATTTAGATAAAATTAATTTGTTAAGACCTTATTGGATAATAGTTGAATAATAAGTTGGAATTAATTAGTAATTAACGTAATAACCAGAAAATATTGTAAAATAAATTTAAATAGTAAGACGCTGTTTGGGCAGTGAGTTAATAATAAAAAATAAATTAATTAATTAATGAATTGAATTAAAGCACAAAAAAAGATTAAAATCTATATTAACGGGGAAGAGTTCGTTTGAATAGTTAGACCGTTATCAGTATTCGTTATTTATTTGTAGTTTGTACATTTCATTATCAGGTTGACGTAGGTTACGTCTTTGGCTAGTTCATTCCATTTAATTTTTCAAACATTAGGTGAGTGACTGTATGCTATTATCTTTCAACAAAAATCTCCTTATTCCCCCAAAACTGTTTTAATTAAAAAATTATATGTATGCTTTCAAAACCTTTTAACTGTAATGTATTACCTGTATTATCTTTCTTTACAAAAATTATGGTAGAACTGTTTGAGAATGCTAAAAATATTTTTATCTTCTATTTATGGTGCGATCTTGATGTATTTATTGGGACCATGTAAAAGTCCAGGAAAAAGTCCTCTACGGAGGTGACTCTGGCCAACTAGGAAAAACACCCGGTTCGAATTCCATGGTGACTCTAAGTTGACTCAACAGTTGAAGGGACAGTCCGGGGGTTCCGGTGACTTGAACTAGAATCGTCAGTGGGAAAAGACCCAGGCGCCGTCCTGATGTGACTTTTGTTCGATGTTGGATCCAACGGGTCGAGGCAGCCCCGCGTTTAAAATGTTGGCATTGGTTACTATTATTACCTAGGATATTGTTCCTGTGGGATGGTTTTCCCATTTTATTTTATGATCATATCGTACACCAGTATTAGTATATTGGACATTATTATGTCATTAGCATATCTTTATATGTGAGAATTTTGTTATGGACTTTTCTGCTGTCATGTTTCAGATTTTGTGAGTGACTCGTCTTATTAACGAGATCACGAGAAAAAGAAAGAAAAATATAAATATTTTGAACAGAAAGAAGTATTGGGTGGTGTGATCATCCTGTTTATCTATACTGCTTATTTATTTCCATGATTATGTTCCAATTATAAGCATATTTTAATTTCTCTATTTTAGAACTGTATCTTACTTTGTATAATTTCATTCACCAGCATTACTAATGTTGTATTCACACATTTTAGGTTTTCACTGAGGATGTTGTTGATGGACTCAAGTGCTGTATGGGATCCATCTTACGACCTCTAGGATCATTCATTTCCATTTCATTCTTTTGCTTCCGCGCTTAAAATAATTGAATACTTGATTATGGATTTTGGTTGACATTATTGTTAGGATATTATGGGTCGTTTGCCCCATTGTTATGGATATAGATTTTATTTATTTAAATCATGTGAAATAATTAATGATTGACATATAGTTGGTTAAAATGATTAATAAATAACATATAGTTGGTTAAAATGATTAATAAATAGCATATAGATAACTATTTGTACATTTAGGCTTTCTTAGTTCAGTGGGCCAAGGCCCATGATCCTTGGTCGGTCACAGCTCCTAAATTGAGGTGTGACTGAGTTGGTATCAAAGCATAAGTTTAAAGTACTTTAGATTTGAGTCATGTGATATCATCATGCAACATTAGTAGAGGTCGGGATCCTCAGAGTTTTTGTTTATAGTTGACTTGCTGTATCTTACACATGTTCATGTTATATATTGATTCTCACTACTATGGCTCGCCCAACACATGTTGTGAACTCGAGGTACACATCTCCGGAAAATGTTTAGGAGGAGCATGCCTCTAGAATTCCTCCAGTGACCTCGATTTCTCCAGCAGCCCCATCTACTCCTATAGCACTGACCGTTCCAGCTCTTCCAGTTGCTGACAGAACTCTTCAGGCGCTCCAAGCACTGGTAGGCATGATTGTTTGGCATCAGCCTCAGCAAAGGGTAATCCGACCAATGAGCTTAGATAAAGGCTTGATGTTCAAGAAGTTCTTGAAGGAAAGTCCTCCGACCTTTAAAGGGTCGACCATTCCGGATGACGTAGAGATGTGGAAGCTAAGAATGGAAAAGATCTTTGACAGACTGGGTTGCACCGACGAGCACAAGGTTTATTTGGCTACATATGTTTTGGAAGGGCAAGCAGAGCACTGGTGGTGTATGGTGAAACGCCAGTATGAAGGCCGAGAACAGGAGCTAATCTGGAAGAAGTTTATAGAAGTGTTTGATGAGAAGTTCTACCCGGTGGCAACAAAAAGCAGAAACATGTGGAATTTCTCACGTTAAAGCAGAAGGGCATGACAGTGGCAGAGTATGAAGGGAAGTTTGCTGAATTATTGACGTTCACACCGCAATATGTGGCGGATGAGGAGAATAAGGTGGTCCTATTTGAGGGAGAGCTTCACCTGACCATCCGTAGCAAGGTTTCTTTGTTCGAGGCAAAGACCCTATCTGAAATGGTGATCAAAGCTTTGTTGGCCGAGAAGGGGCTAGACGAAGCGCAAAAAAGTAGGGAGCTGCAACCCAAGAGGTTTAGGAATTCGAAACCATCAGGCAATAATTTTGGAGGTGGTAATCCAGCGAAGAAGTTTTTCAATCAGAACCAACCCCAGCCTCGGGTTTGTAATGATTCACGATAGAAAAATCAGAGGACTTGTAACCGTTACAGGAAGACTTAATCGCAAGGAGTTTCATGCGATGGTACATTGAAGCAGTGTTTCACCTGTGGCAAGATGGGCCACATTACTCCTGACTGCTGCCATAAGGGAACGGGAGGATCGCAAGTTCAGCAACCTATTCAGACCCAAAGGCTGCCTGCACTTATCAATGGCCCAGTTTTGGTTCAGCAAAATTGTCATGGGAATCAGAGGCACCCCACTTACAATAGGGCACCAAATCAGAATACAGCTACTTAGGGTCACATTTTTGCTCTTACACACAAAGAGGTAGAGGCTTCACCATCAGTGGTGCAAGGTACGATTTTTATATCATCTGTCCCTACTAGAGCTCTCATAGATTCTGGCTCTACGCACTCTTTTGTTATGCCTGAATTCTTGCATCACTTATCGCTTATGGTTCAGCCTCTAGATGTATGTTTATCTATGTCCACTCCTGCTGGGGACACGATCTGGCTTCATGAGGTGTATCATCTTGGAGTTTTGGAGTTGAAAGATAGGAGTTTACCAGTGGAGCTTATTTCTCTTGCAATCTGGGATTTTGATGTTATCTTGGGTATAGACTGACTCTTTATATATAATTCGATAATTGACTGTTACTATAAGAGGGTAGTCTTTAATATACCCGGACAGTCAGAATTCTTCTATTAGGAAGATGTGGGAGTGTCCGATTTCCATGCAAATCGAATGTCGAGAAAAGATTGTGAAGGTCTTTTGGCTTGTGTGGTGGCCACCAATGCACCTGAGTTGAAGTTTGAGGAACTTTCTATTGTTGAGAAATTCTCGGATGTCTTTCCCGATGACCTACCTGGTATTCTTCTTGATCATGAGATCGAGTTCTCTATTGATCTTCTGCCTGGTACTACGCCCATTTCTAAGGCGCCGTAAGGGATGACACCG
>JAUTBS010404744.1:0-11181 GCA_032361285.1 Aequorea victoria | reverse complement strand
CTAATATCAGAAGAAGACCGCTTCAGTCCATCCTCCAAACGAGCTTCCCACTGCTTGATAGCCTCCTCGTAGTGCCGCGCTGCTTGAATAAAGCTTTTATGAGTGCGACGAAGCTCCTGAATCTTCCTCCTCGCCATAAAGTTGTTGACTTGGTTAGCAATCATATGAAGGTGGTTCCACACCCATCTCACCTGGATGTAGTTCCTCTCCAAGTCTTGAACTATGTCAAGGAAAGAATCAAAAGTATCTCTGCCACAACTCATGAAAGATGTACGTAGAATATGCAGAAGCAGCTCACCTAACACGCTCATTATAGCGGTCTTCATCAAAGGGTTCAGACGCTTGACATGCCAAAATGTTAGGCGATGCTTCAAGCGCACTTGCCACAACACCTCGTGATATTTCTAAGGCACATCACCAAGAAAGAATCTAGCAGAAGGAATCTTGACCAATTGATCTACATCCGCCCCAGCCTCTAACTGCTCAAAAGGGGGCTCCACCCCCTCCCATGTCATGGTGTTCTCCCCCTCCATGCCTCTATCGTCGGATACTTTCTCATGGGTAACCCCTGCCTCACCTCCCTTCTTCACCCGTGGCTCGTTACAAGGGGAGATCAAAGGAAAGGAAACAATGTCCTCGAGTGCCTCCATTGTAGCACAAATGGACTCGTCTGAACCCAGTCGAGCGCCACCCGTCGCTTGCTTCGAGGAGGTAGCCTCAGCGCGAGTAGATATTAGTGTGCTTAAGATAAGGCTTTCTTTCGCGTCAGGACTTGGTTCATGAGGAAAAGTTACATCAACTCCATGAAGCAGTCCCTTAGTCCCCACCGCGGCTCTGATTGCTAGGTCTCCCAAACTAGTCTCCACTGCAGCAAGGCCACTTCCAGGAACAAGTTGAAGCCCCTCATGGCCATCAGTTGTGGGTAAGGAAAGGACGACGTCTATCTCCACCACCTCAACTCCAGGATTTTGATCATCCGTGCCATCCCCACAAGCTTTCCCACCAAGAGGTGCACCTTCCGCAGCCACTCCAGATGTGGATCCTTCACCAACTTTCTCCCCTGCAGTAGAGATAGTGAGATGCAAATCTTTCTCTACCCCTGCATCCTCTCTCGCCGCAGATAAAAGGAGCAATCCCACCTCAGCTTCAACAGGAAGAGTCACAGCCTCCTCCATAACGGGTTCAACCACATCATTCATCAAAGTTTGTCCTTCATCGGAGCTAGGGGCCCTCGCCTAAGGGAACGCCTTTGGCAGTAGGAGTGTCCTCTAGAGCCATATTTTTTGTCACCTCGGGCTTAGGAATGTTTACTATCTCCGCAGAGATAGTAGCAGAAGAACCATTGCCTCTCCACCTAGGATGCTTGATTAATGGGATCTCAGCTTCTTCTTCTTCCTTATCTTTACTGGCTTGCGGTTCAGATATGACTACACGAACAGGGCGCTTCCTCTACGAAATGTTTCTTCTTCCTTTTTGGGAACCTTTCTTCGAAAAAGCAAGTCCTTTGCCCCGACCAACTTTTGGCGCGGGGACCGCGGCTTCCTGCCCACGACTAGGTGAGCTCCCTAGTTTTAACAGCACCAGACATGGCAATTTTGACTTCATCCAGGGGGTAAGCCAGCCTTGGGAAAGACGCAGTCATGGTTATAAATTGCCTTTTCCATCCTCCACAGGTTGATGTAAGACTTTAAAAGCTCCAGATCCTCCAAACCCATCTTCCTACAAGCTTTCTCCGCGGCACTGAGCATCATCGCGTCCATACTGTCCAGAACGCCTTGTTCCATATCCCTGCTCAGCCACCGTTCCACTAAAGATTCAGGTCTCGATGCCTTCCTTTCACAGCGCTTCGGATCCAGGGACAACCCTTCCTTCAACTTGCTCATCTTCATCTCATTATCCTTCAAACCCAAAAAGTTTCGATGAGAGAAAGGATCGCGGGCGTATTTGTCCCGATCCCACGGGGTCATTTTAAACCCAACTTCATCTTTTTAAACATAAATGGAGGGAGGAATGTGGGCTTCACCGATGATACACTCACAAAATATGAACAACTAATGCACCCAGAAATCACCCCACCGCGGAGACACGACCCCCTAATGAGCAGCAAAAGGAATAGAGAGACCCTCAGGCCGCGTCAACAGAGCAACCTCATTGGCGATGAGATAATGGGAAAAGGCAACATCTACCAAGGCAGGGAAATGATGAATCCGAGGCACCCCTTGATCATACCCCAACTGACGAGCGACGCGGTGGGGATTGTAAGAGACAGAAAACCAAGAACTTGCCTTGTTCCCCTCAAAATAAGCGGGGAGGAAACCTGGGATGGCCCAAGAAGCACATAGAATGAAGGAAGGATCCAGAGTGGAAGAATCCACAAAATTCTCCGCTGAGGGATAGAATCGCGACCTAGAGTGGCCAGTGATATCCTCTATGCAAAGGCAGAAGCAAAAATTGGCCTCTACATCGATTGACAGACCCAGATCCTTTGGCTTGCCCATCTTACTCCAACGATCATTTCGTGGGAGAGAGCAAACTTTTGGGATCTTATTTCCCTTCACATCAAAAACAAATTCCCCTTCTTGGTCTTTCTCAAACTTATCTTCATACAAGGCAGCGAACACATGGGAATGAGGAGCAATGCGATGAAAATGCTCGTAGATGAACATTTAAAGAAATGAAGTGCTCAGATAGCTCACCAAATTGTAGCGACCCAACGAGTGCGCCTAGTTCACCTTGAGTACATCCAATCGTTTATAGAGGATCCCAAGGAACAGAGGACCTAAGGGCACAGAATGATCGTGACCCAGAATCGTGGCCAAACGGAACACCGCGGTGTGTACACCATCCTGGAGAGGGCCCTCCAAAATGTGGCGAGAAAGCCACAACACCAAAAAACCCGTAAGGGTATGCTCCGCGCCTGGCCCACCAAAAAACTATTGACGAAGCAACTACCCCCAGCTCCGTCGATCCTATCATTCGCCGAGTAATCACAGAAGAAATAGCGAAGCCATCACGCATAGGTGTTTTTGAAATTAGCCTTCGGGTGGGCATCGAGAATGTCTTTCTTATCCCAGTGGGAGCCACACACGCAGGAGGCATTATAACCCGCCTTCAAGGCCTTGAGGGTCTGCTTCTCCTCTCTCTTGAGTTCATAACAGTGGAAGTCCACCTAACCTATTATATTAAGCCTCATTAAGTTCAGAGTATCCTCCAGAGTTGGGGTAATCTCTCCCGAGCTGGTAATGAAAATGTGGGTATTTGAACTCAACCGCGGGAGCAGAACGTTCAGAAGCTGTTTCTCCCTTTGAATCGCTAAGTCCTACGACCCCGATTAGCCAATCATACTTCTGTGGCCTCCAGCATCTCCCCATGGTTCCACCAGATGAAATTGGTCCAGACGTCCATGTGGATGATGGAGGCATTACCAACCTCAGAAGAAATGAAGCTTAAAGGATAATCCCCATGTTCGAATCGAAAGTGAGGGATAGAACTGGCTTCAATAAACTCCATATTTGCAGGCTCGCCCTCAGCGAGCAAAGTCTGGCCAGGAGCACTGTCCCTAGGAACAAACCCTTCACAAGTGGCCCAAAAATAGTTGGAGTCCCCAAACGAACCTCGTTTCCATTCGTAAGGAAGATGAGTCTCAGGCGGCGCAACTCTTTTCTGATGAAGGATTATTCATCCATCGAAATTGATATGAACAGTAACATGACGCGCACCCTGAGCACGCTGACCACCGGTACGAGCATAACGAGTTCTCACCATTGTTACTCGATAGCAGGAGGAAACAAGGTTTCAGAGAGTAGAGAGAGTTTCTTAAGAGTAACAAAAGTTCTCTCAGCCCCATTCGAGAGATATACATATGTTCACCAAGAACGATGCCTATATGAAAGGTCATGTCAAAGAAAAGAAAGGGTTTCCTTGATGCGCGATAACACGTCACACCGTCATACCGCAAGGAAATGAAGCATCAACAGAGCAATACCACTCGCGTCTAGGAGCGTGTAAAGCAAGTTGCCTATATCACATGGAAAGGATCCCCAAAATTTGAACGCGCGATTCCTACATTGAATGCACGCGCGCATGGGGGCTAAATGTAGGCATCCTATAAATACATGGCGAACTCCCCCCTCCGCGGTAGCAATAAAAACCCTACCGCAGGGAGGAGGGGGGACAATCTCATAAACACGGAACCGCGGTGTCACCACGATTCCTTTAGAGAATGGCGAGATTGCTATAAATTTTACTACGGAGACCCCACCTACAGGTGCATACGACCGCGGAAGGACCGCACCTATGGTCCTTTGTTACGGGCAAATGGGTTGGTCCAGAGGCATGCTGGAAAAGACTCGCCCTAGGTACCACGGGAGTTAGAGTTCTTGTGGTTTGGGGGTGCACCATGTCGCGACATAGTGCGATAAACCGGTGTAACTGAAATAGTGGGACCACCAATAATGAGCTTCGGTGTAAGCATAGGAACTGAATAACCATCTCAAGTGGGTGATTGCATAACAAACCCTAATAGACTTTATTTTCTATTGACGTCATCGAATACAAGTTGCATGACCTAATCCTTATAAATAGAACAAGTCTTGCTTGTTTAGAAGAAGAGAAAAAGCTATCCCAACCGCCTTAAAATACATCAGTATCGGAGTTTTGGTGGAACCTTGTTCTGTCTTCTTCTTCTCAAGTAAAACCGCTTGAACCTTCTCCTCTAACCTAACTTTACTTTCGACTCGGTATCATACATATTAAAACTGAGATAGTCTACTAAAACACTACAAACAATATGCAATTAAAAAAAAATGTATGAACAATTACCAAAAATAGAAAAAAATTATATGACATGCACTTTGTAAATAAGATCACTTTAGATGGTAATTAAGTCACATTGGTTTTAACAAAACTCCCAACCAAACATGGCTTTATCTTATAGTTAAGACCACTTTGAATCACAATCACAATTACTATTTCACTTTTATAATTCATACCACTTAAATAGGTGGTTAAATACAGACCAGTGATGTAGCTAGTTTGACTCAAAAACTAAACCAATTAGCCTATGTTACGATAAAAAAATTAAATTAAATGCTTTTTAGCATATTTTCTGAATTTTTTTCATGTTAGTCTAAACGAGCATATTTCTTAGATTTTTCTCTTTACGAAGAATTAAAAAAAGTAAAAAATTTAACCAAGAAATAAAAAAAAAAGTTTTTATTCAACTTTAGTGAGTTTTTCAATTCTAGTCAAAACAATCATACTTTTTAGATTCGTTTTATCACGATAGAACGGAAAAGTACAAAAACTTAACCAAAAAAAAATCTAAAAATGATGAAAAAAGCCACTACAAAAGGCTTAAAAAAACTATCCCAAACATACCCTTATGGCAGCACTTGAACTTATAACTTGCATTACTTCGATTCTTGACCAAAACCATTTTGAGTTATAGGGCATACATTATACATCTTTTTGAAGGCTATGTACTATATATTTCACATGTAAGATTTGGCTTGTCCATTATTAAAGATATTCCTGTTAATGCACAAGATTATAATCGGAGTGTTCAGTCGTCAATAGTGAAAATAGCTATTTTTTTTCTTTTAAAAAAAAATATTTTTCTATATAATTTTTTTACTTTTACGACTCTTTTGTCATGAGTAAACTAGAAAATAGATTTATTTTGATCAAAGTTAAAAAGTTCACAAAAATTACTTTTTGACTAAAAATAGCATCTCTTTTTTTTGTCTTTTCTAATTTTTTTTTTTACTTTTTGGTCAAAATTTTTTACTTTTACGATTCCTTGTGACTACAGGAATCTAAAAATTATAAATATTTGAACTAAAATTAATTTTTTTTATTAATAATAAAAAAAATTAATTACACTTAGACCCCTTCTATTTAAGACTAATTACACTTGGACCCTTTCTATTCTTCAAAATTGCAGTTACACCCCTGTCAGGTAACGCCGTTAACGGCGTTACCAAATTTACTAATATACCTTGATTCCCCACCCCATTCACCACCCCTCTCTATTCTCTCTCCTCACCAGCGACATTGATCCAAACAGAGACCCATAGATTTTTGAAGAAGAGAAATTGACAGTGGCCATGGATTTCTCTCTTCGTCAGAGACCCATGGGGTGGGGAATCCAAACAGAGAGAGAAGTTTTGTGGAGAATGTTTATTTAAGAAGAGAAATCCCCAGGTCAATTATTTCAGAAGAGAAATCGAAACAGAGACCCATGGATTTCTTCTCCAAAGAGAGAGAGAAACCCAATTCAAACCCCTAGGTCAATTTCTCTCTTCGACGAACCCGATTCGAACCTCCAAAAGAGAGAAATTTTATCCTCTCTTCGTCTTCCTCTATCTCTTCCCCTCTCTTCGTCTTTCTCTACCCAAATTGAATGGAAGCTTCTCAATGGCTGGTTCTTCGACTAATTTTCAAATGAAATTAAAATCCCCAAATAGGGCTTCGATTTCTAGCAGAGAGCAGCGAAATCAACGACCACCGTCAATAGAGAGCTCCAACGGCGGGTGAGCAGCGTGCAACGTCGACAGCCACCGTCGACGGTCTTCGTCTTCTCTAGCAATGATGGAGGCTGCTGTGCTCCGGCCTTCGTCTTCTCTTGTGATTTGCCATTCTTAAATCGACTACGCCCACCGAAATCCCCAAATCAATCAAATCGAATAACTTCGACCAAAATCCCCAAATCAACCAAATCCATTTTCTTAAATCGACTACGTCCATGTTCTTCGTGGGTTCTTCGTCATCGGCCGTTGGAGAAGAACTTCGATCGTGGGTTGATTTGTTATTGTTGGCTCTGGTTTTGATTTGTTGTTGTCAGTGGAACCAGCCATTGAGAAGCACTACGGCCGTTGGAGATGAACTACGACCAGTCATTGAGAAGATTCCGTTTGATTTGGGTTCGATTTGTGGTCGTTGATTTTGCTGTTCACCCGCCGCTGCTCTCTGATTTTGCTGTGGTTGTTGATTGTAAAGTGGGTGGGTCTGCCCCAGTGATGGGTTTCATTTGTTCATTTGTTTGTCTAAATCCATTGTTATTGTCGATGACCCAGGGGATGGTCCATTGCAATGGCATCTGATAAATCATTGATGGGGTGTTTGTCAACGGGGTTAGGATTCCGAGAATGGAAGTTGCCGAGTTGGCTGCCGGCGATGAGGTTTTGCTTGTTTGTGAAAATGAAGGGGTTTGTGGTCTGGGGGTTCGAATTGGGTTCGTTGTACAGAGAATTGCTTTTGTGGAGGAGGTTTTTCATGGAAGTGTGTCTACTTTTAGAGAAATTGCTTGAAGCTGCTGCGATAGTGGAGAGAAAAACTGCTGTCTTTTTATTTTTTTTATTTTTTTTTTATTTTAACTCGATTTTCTTGTTGATCAATTTGTTTGATGTTCGATGTGGCGGTGGATTGGGTGGTTGGTGGTGGCGCCGAGCAGCAGAGGGGTAATTCAAGGAAGGATTTACAGGGTTGAGAAGGAATTGAACAATTTGTTTGATTTTCTTTTTTCATGGTTCGTCAAAGAGAGAAATCCATGGGTTTGATCAAACCCAATTGGTTTGATTTTCTTGTTTCATGGTGGAGGACCTTCTAAACTTTACGTTGGACGTATGTGAGGAAGAAGATGAAGATGACCACAGAACTCTAAAAGCACCTTCTTCTTCTTCTTCTTCTTCTTCTTCTTCTTCTTCTTCTTAACGTGTAGTTAGCAATCACAGGGGTAAAATTGGTATTTTTAAATTTTTTTTACTGTTTTTAACGGTCAACTGACGGTTAATTAACGGTTGGATTAAATTGTTACAAACAATTATACAGTAAGGGGTGTAACTGTAATTTTAAAAAATAGAAGGGGTCCAAGTATAATTAGCCTTAAATAGAGGGAGTCTAAATGTAATTAACCCTAATAAAAATAGCAATTTAACATAAGTTTTGACAAACAAAACCGCTATAACATCACAACCTAGTTTGGATGGTTGCAATCTTGAGGGAGAATGAAAATGTATTCTGAACTCCTATAATTCCATCGTTTGAATTGTATTTGAATAAGGATGTGATTCCTCCTCTTTTCCGTTAATTTGAGACTGCTGTATAATCTAGGAATAATAAAAAAAAAAAAAAAAAGTGGGTGAAATTATTTTTCACTTGTACCCTTCAAAAGATGTAAACAAAAAGGAGTTTCAAATCATCCTTTTATATATTATCATGTCATTATGATTTTAAATTATCCAATTCTCACAAATTAAAGATCTCTACTTCTAGTAAAAAGTTGGACAAGACTCGAATCCATTTATAATGTGTGGGTGTCCATTTCGGGAATCCTGATATACGTACGTAAATTGAATATATAAAAAATAAGTATAATAGTACGGAATAAAAATTATACTTAAAGAAATCTAGTGGATTGATCTCTGTGACTGCAACAAGGAAAATTTGTTGAGACAATTCGATGATTTTCTCACGTATATCCCTTTGCACGTCTCGAAGAACGTAGAGTGGGTTACGATCTATGTTCGAGTCTCTACCTGTATCCTCTAGGTTTCAATCCCAAAAAATGCAATCTCTTTTTCTCCAACTATTCTCTCTTTTTAGAACTCGCTAAAATGTTGTTCTTCACCTCTTTGTTCCAACGTATATATAACAAGAGAGAGAGAAAAAAAAATATGGAGAAAAAAAAACGGAGAGGACGCGGCTGGCAGTTTGACCAAGGATTAAAAGGCTAGAGTTAAAACCCTAAGTTCCTTTTAAGTGCCTTACTTGACCAAAATACCCCTGCATACTCCAATTCAATTGCAGATCAATCTGGTCATTAAACCATTGATCCAATTGAATATAGGGATACTGAAGCCATCCTGAGAAAATTAGAGAATGCAAACCTAGGTTAGGTGAGAGACTATGAGAAAAAATAAGGTACGAACTAATTGTGTAAAAAATCAAACGCCACTAACTCAATTCATTCTTTTTTTACACGAGTCAAGACTTACTCCACTAAAGGTCTTGACTGAACTCCCGATCTTATCTCGAATTATGTCTAGAATATTCAATTACTAAATACTTAATTATCTCCCCAAGTTTAAAATTACAGATAGCCAAAGGTCAAACTAGATTATTGACAATCATCTTTCATCAACCTCTAAACCTCGAGTACCGTCTACTTAACCTATTGATATGCCGAATTATAAATTCACTTACAGGGTTTGGCATAATCAAATCTATAAGCAGTCCAAGGGAGTATCATCAACCTGAATCAGAAGCAATTTCTGTCAGTATAATATTATCCGTCGAACACCGAGCGTCGGCACCCAATTCACCGGTCTTATTGATCTCAATAGAAGTCTCACCCATTGGTGAATCAAAGTATCGTACACTAAATGCACATGTCTAATAAATACGTCAAAATTAAGAGTTTAACCAATACATAGTAATACGAGATATGAATTAATTTATGACAGTCAGTACAAAATTAATTATCTCGATTATCACACTCAATACACTCCAAATGTACTAACACATTGAGTCAGAACTTTGAATTTCAAACTCAAACCGTTCACTGTAGCCAAGATAAGGCTACTAAAATAATGTGTTATAGTCGCTCCAATGATTTGTCCAATTCCATCTAGAATGTGAGCTTTAATAAAATATTCTGTCAGAACTGATGATTCGCTTTTTTGTATGTAAGTCAAACTCTACATACTGAATCAAATACTCAACATGAATAAAGGACGAACTTGCATAAATATAAAACAATACATATAATTTCTTATTCTCATTTAGATTCTTATTAAAATAAAATTTTATTGAATAAATAATAAAATATATACAAAAAGTGACGACTTTTAATGTATTACTTAACAATCTCTCACTTATACTCAAAGTCATGTCTGCATATATTTGACATTTAGCCCCTCTACATGCATATCAAACGTCTTTACTGGTAGTGCCTTTGTAAAAGAATCTGCAAGGTTATCTCTCGATACAATCTGGCACACAGCAACGTCTCCACGATATTCCGGATGAGATGATACTTACGCTCTATGTGATTTTCCTTTCTTATAAACTCGTGGTTCTCTCGAGTTAGCGACCGCTCCACTATTATCACAATAAAGTATAATAGTCGATCATACCGAATGTACCATATCCAAGTCCATCAGGAAGTTTCTGAGCCAAACGGTCTCCTTGGCTTCCTCAGAGGCTGCCGCATATTCGGCCTCCATGGTAGAATTAGTAATGCAAGATTACTTCATACTCCTCCAACTTATGACTCCACATTTTAAGGTAAACACATATCCAGAGGTGGACTTTCTCGAATCTTTATCAGTTTCGAAATCAGAATCTGTGTACCCTAAAGGTACTAGACTCTCTGACTGGTAAACCAACATGTAGTCTCGAGTCCTTTTAAGGTACTCGAGAATATTTTTCACCACAGTCCAGTACTCCTGCCCTGGGTTAGACTGATATCTATTAACCATGCCAACGATAAAGTAGATATCCGGTCCGGTGCAGAGCATCTCATACATGAAGCTTCCAATCGTTGAAACATAAGAAATGTCTATCATCTTCTCTATCTCCTCAGGTGTCTTAGGACACTGATCCCGGGATAGAGTGATTCCGTGCCTGAAAAAAAAAACCATTTCTTAGAATCCTGCATACTAAAGTGAGCCAACATCAAGTCAATATTTCTCACTTGAGATAATATCAACATCTTTTGTTTCTGATATCGCGTAAGCTTGATCCCAAGGATGCGACTGGCTTCTTCCAAGTCCTTCATATCGAATTGACTGCACAACTATACCTTCACAGAAGATAACACACCCACATTATTTTCTGATGAGCAAGATGTTATCCACGTATAGTACCAAAAATACCACCACGCTACTGTCGTGCTTCCTATACACACACTACTGAACTCATGGTCAAAGCCAAAGCTCTTAATCGCCTGATCAAATCGAATGTTCCATGACCTCGATACTTGCTTAAGTCCATAAATGGGCTTCTTAAGCTTGCACAACATGTGCTCTTGGCCCTTTGCTATGAACTCGTCTTGTTGCACCATATAAATGCACTTATCAAGACTCCCATTAAAGAAAGCCGCATTGACATCGATTTGTCAAATCGCGTAATTGAAATGTGTAGTAATGGATAAGAGAATTTGGATAGACCTAAGCATGG
>JAUTBS010404633.1:0-17117 GCA_032361285.1 Aequorea victoria | reverse complement strand
AGGAATCTGTAAAGTGGTTGCGATTCACCAACTGAAGAATCGGATTGTACGTGGCTTCGATTCGCCCATCAAAGAATTGGATTAGTAGATTAAATTCCCAAGGTGCTTGGGGAATGGACGTAGATTGAGGTAGACCGAACCACTACAAATTTGGTTGTATCTCTTACTCAAGCTCTTTACTTCTAGCATTTATATTTCTGCTATCACTCACTTTTATTTTAATAAGAGTTTTGAAAAAAAATTTAAGTTTGCTAAAACAACCCATTCACCCCCCCTTTGGGTTGATTTTTGGGACAACACATTCAAACATCTCTTATTATTTAAGTGGATAGTATTTCCTTAAACCCAAACACTATTCATCTTCCTCATCACCAACAGTGCAAGGATGATTCAATTTTCACCATACCATGAGATCGTGTGTAACCAACTATATGTATTTTCATTGTCTTCAAAAGTAAATAATTTTTAAATATAATAGTTAAAACATAACAATCTCATACATAAAATCCCCGTACTATTTAATTTAAGCAGGGTGAGAAAGCCTTTCGTGTGAATCCATTGAAAGACATGTGAATGAAAAACATAGCAAACACACGTCAGTGTCAAATCGTCCGGAGTGATTGACCGAAAGAGCACTCTAAAACTTAAGTTAACAAATGTATGTGAAATACTCTTGAATTAATGCCAAAAGTATAGAATAGTAACGTATCTGTCAATGAGGGTCTTTACCCCTAGTTATAATGATAGATGATTAATGTGATCACAACTTCCACAACTTCCATGATAAAGGGATAGAGGAGTCTTATCTGTTAGGCTGATTTCCATATCTCTAGGCGATATAAGGGTTATTGGATCTTCACCTAGCGTCATATATGAGGCTTGCCCCTACTCCGTTGTTGGGTGGTTAGGGATGCACTGTGTCATGTGGCTTCTCATGTGATCGGCACTAGACTGATTGAGCAGGTGATAGAGTCCCACCGGTGTGTTCAATCACGATATTTCCATGTGCTCGACACTATAGACATCTTATTTTGATCAAACATAATGCACCAGTCTCCTAGTTACTCATGCCCTATGATGAGAATATTTCTCATAATGAGGATAGTTTCTGATACGAACAAATCAACACAAGTCTTTCAAAGCTAGGTTTTCATCTAAATCCTTCTCCGTTTTGCACGATTTTCGACAAACTTTCTTCAGGAGTCGTCTACCAATCCTTCGAATCCAGTTTCCAACCAAAACAACCTCAAAACAAACATTTTAAATCCTTTAATTTATGTTTTAAAAGTTTGGGTAGACTCTCTTTGCTTTTCGAGATGCCCCTCGCATCCGTTTCGAATCATTTTCAAACAAATTTCTTCAAACGTCATTTTAATCATCCATCGAACCATATTTTTAATCAAGAAAACTTTAAAATTTGTGTTTTCAATTATCTAGTTTATGTTTTAAAAGTTGGATGATCCTTTCTTGCTTTTTTGGATGTCCAAAATCCTTCAAAAGATCAAATCGACCCCCGGGATGCCCCGAAGTCCAAACCCACCATCAGGGCCCGAGCCAGGAGGGTCGAATTGGCCGGAGAAAGAAGTTAGATGATTTCTTGAAAAAATTCAATTCATCAGTCGTTTCATCTCAAAATTGACTATAACCTGTGAGCCTCTTTTTCGTTTGCTCAGAAAGAATATCAAATTCCAGTGGGATTAGCATTGCGAGAATGCCTTCGAGTCAATCCAAGAGTACCTACAAAAACCTCATGTACTTTCCCCTCCGGAGCCAGGTAAACCTTTGATCCTGTACCTATCAGTGAATGAGATTGCAATGGGCTGCATGCTAGCGCAAGAAGGGAACAACGATGAAGAAAGGGCCGTGTACTACTTGAGCCAGAAAATAACAGACTGCGAAGCCCGATACATGCCATTGGAGAAAACTTGTTGGGCTTTAGTGTGGTCATCCAAGAATTTACGACACCACATGTTGGCATACCCTGTAGTGTTGATTTCCAGAATGGACCCGCTAAAGTACCTGTTCAAAAAACCTGCACTGATGGGAAGATTGGCCCGATAGTTGTTATTATTGGCCGAATTCGAACTACACTACAAGACCAGAAAATTGGTGAAAGGACGAGCCGTAGCAGAATTTTTAGCAGCTCAACCAGTTGAGGGATAAGAAGAATCAAAATTTTAGTTTCCCGATGAAGACGTGCTGACAGTTGAGAACGAGCTGTGGATATTGTACTTTGACGCTGCCTCAAACCAATATGGTTATGGAATCGGGATACTGTTAGTCACTCCAGATAACTCACATATTCCGTTGGCTTACAAGCTAAACTTTGAGGCTACCAACAATCATGCCGAATATGAAGCATGTATCGCCGGGATGGAAGTTGCCTTAGAATTAGGTGCAAGAAAGATAGAAGTGATCGGTGACTCAGCCTTGGTCGTTTCCCAAGCCACTGGAAAATGAAAGGTCAAAGAGGAGAAGCTAAACTTTGAGGCTACCAACAATCATGCCGAATATGATGCATGTATCGCCGGGATGGAAGTCGTCTTGGAATTAGGTGCAAGAAAGATAGAAGTGATCGGTGACTTAGCCTTGGTCGTTTCCCAAGCCACTGGAAAATGAAAGGTCAAAGAGGAGAAGCTAATGCCATATTATTAGGAGCTCGATCGACTCATTCTCAGTTTTGAGGAGGTTATTCTCATTCACATACCCCGGCTTCAGAACAAGTTTGCTGATGCCCTTGCCACTCTTGCCTCCATGATTGACATACCGACAAAGGCCAAGATGAGGCCTTTGGTGATTGAATAGAGGATCATGAGAGCATACGAAGTTGCAGCCTTGGAATCAGAAGAAAGAGATAGTTTGTCGTGGTTCCACAACATCCATAATTTCATTAAGGAGGAAAGATACCCAGAGAACGCCAGCGAGAAGAATAAGAGAGTCATCAGAAGATTAGCAGCTCAGTTCGTCATCTGTGACAAAAAGCTGTACAAAAGGGCTTATCTAGGGGTGAACAAGATTTGTGTAACCGACGAAGAAGGTCAAGCGATTATAAGAGAATTGCAAGAAGGAGTCTGTGGGCTACACATGAACGGGATGATATTGACCAAAAAGATCTTCCGACAAGGCTATTTCTGGATGACAATGGAAAAGGACTGTGTTAGATTCGTCAAAAGATGCTGTATGTGCCAAATCCATGCAAATCTAGTACATCTGCCACCATTAGAACTATACAACATGACTTCCCCTTGGCCATTTTTAGTCTGGGGAATAGACATCATTGGCAAGGTCACGCCAAAAGTTTTGAATGGACACGAATTCATCTTAGTAGCCGTCGACTATTTCACAAAATGGGTCGAGGCTGCTTCTTTTTCAGTCCTAAAAGCTTCCTACGTAGCCAAGTTTATCAAGCAGAATATCATATGCCAATATGGTGTTCCTCATGAAATCATATCCGATAATGGATCCCACTTTCAAGGAAAAGTACTAGATTTAATGGAAGAATACATAATCACATCGCACAAGTCATCACTGTACAGGCCGCAGACAAAAGGAGCAGTCGAGGTGGCTAACAAAAATATTAAGAGAATCCTGCAAAGGACAATAGAAGCCAGTAAGGATTGGCCAAAAAAGTTTCCATTTGTCCTTTGGGGCTACAGGACGTCAATTCGAGTCTCGACAAGAGTCACCACATACTCTCTAGTATACAGAATGGAAGTTGTCCTACCCGTAAAACTAGAAGTTTATTCTCTCAAGGTTATAACAGAGTGCAGTATACCGGAAGAAAAATAGCAGAGGGATCATTCCGAGGACTTGCTTTTATTTGACGAAATGAGACTGACGGCACTCTTTCACATTCAAGGCTATCAGAAATGGGTAGCCCGGGCATTTAACAAGAAGGTTAAGATCAGGGATCTCAGGGAAGGGGAACTCGTACTCAAGGAAATCCGAGCCTCTATCTTTGACCCAAGAGGAAAATCTAAACCAAATTGGGTTAGGCCATATATAATCAAATATATTATGACGGGAGGCACCGTTATTATTATAGACCTGGACGAAAATACTTTCAATACCCCAACCAATTTGGACCAACTCAAAAGTATTATCCTTAAAAAAATGATGAAAATAAGAGAGGCTCACTGGGTTAAAAACTGATGAAATTAAATAACCCAAACAAAAGTAAGAGCAGCCCGCAAGGTTAAAAACCCGAAAGGGCAGCTTTGGAAAAATAAGGGTATAAAAAAAGAAGTGTTAAAACCCAGAGAGAAACCAGACCAAAACTATGTTGTGGCCTGATTCATTTTCTTTGGAATACGTAGGCATCTTCAATTTCAAGTTCAGCCCAAACCTGTACATAAATAAACCCTTCTCCCACAAAAAAAGGAAAAATACTTACCCAAGCTTCATCTCTTAAAACCCTCTTTCTGATTATGATTTCAACGTAAAGATCTTTTAAATCATTTGGTTAATTTTCATTATATGACAAAAATGAATGTCAAACCAATGAAGTGAGAAGATCAAATATCAAAAAATGAAAGAATTTTATTACTCAGCTTTAATGAACAAAGTTTATACATAAAAAGGAAAAAGTGCAAATCCTAAGTCTTACAAAAGAGAAAGAAGATAACATAATAATGAAAGTGCAGCAGGAGCAACTAGATTGAGTCATCCCTTCTTCACATCGTTGTCTTCTTCCTACTCTAATCCTTTCCCAACTGTGTGGATCATTACATCAGAAAGGCATCATTCAGGGATCCCCCAAGTCAATCATCTTCCGAGATGACCAGAACCGTCGATAACGCTCCAGAAATGAAGCATAATGAGAAGAAGGGGACATATGAATTGTTGCTGAAGGGCCCATTTGAGCATAACCTAGCTGATGCAGAATGCGAAGGAAAATAGAAAGTGGTCAAGCTTAAGCCTACAAGAAAGATGATGGAATGCTTCATGATCGAAGCCATCGCTACAGGAATAGTCCACCAGGGACAATGCCAATACATGTTTTTGCCCGTCTGAGCTTCAAAAAAATCTTGCCACTCAGCCATGGTAATGCAAGGGCAGCAAACCCCTCTTTACAAAAGTGCTCTCAGAGTATGGACCCCCGCCAGTGGATACTCCAAAATATTCACCTTCTCCATCAACCAGATCTGAGAGAAAAATACAAAAAAGGAGAGTTGAGCAAAAAAATTGAGAGATATATAAAAGGAGAGTTGAGTGAAAAAATTCAGAAACATGAGAAAAATGAGAGCCTGAGCGGAAAAATTGAGAGAAATATGTAAAAAGGTGATATTTGAGAGATACCTGGATGACTAGGGGACTGTCCGCAAAAATAAAAGAGGCACCAGACTGCACAACATCAAAAAAAATCTGTCTCACCCAGGATCAGTGGCACAAAATTCTTCCCCTCCTTTATTTGGGAGGCTACCTATACTAAGGTAGCACTGACATCATCATCTCCCAAGGAAAGAAGAAAATAGGCCAAAAGATAGATGCACAAGGCATAACGATGGCAAGACTGTAGAGTGAAATTAGAAAGAGAGCCGGCAGGACAGAAGCGGCTCACCAGGCAGGATATGTCGAGAACCCCACCATGCAGAACGAGAGAAGCTTCACTACCGCTCAAACTACATAAATCCTATAGGAGTTTCTTTGGGATTCGCCAGTGAGGAGGGAATCAAAATCTCCTCTCGAGGGAAAAGACGCAGAATAGCTTTAAGCTCTTCGATGGTCGGACATAGCTCTTTATCTCTTAGTCTGAAAGTATGAGCCACCGGATCCCACAGCTAAGTGGATGCCTTCAGGAAATTCCAATCCATCCTCACAGATTTCAAATGGAAAAGTGCGTTCAAATCAAAATTTACAAAATTGGTTTACTCGATCTTAGTAATATCATTGGTCCAACAAGAGAGAGAGTTTTGGGTAGAAGAAACCATATTACAGAATCAGAGATGGCTGTTAAAAGAAGGCCGGACATCCCTTTTATAGAAAATCTGGGGTATCAAAACCTAGCCTTCAATTTGACTTGAATCTGGCGCAACCACCTCAACATAGCGTGATGCCCTTATGGTGTGTGCTACCTCAGCTTTAAAAAAAGCAGTTTTGTTCTCTTCCCCTGCTTCATATCTATGTTGTCACCACTGGCACTAAAAATCTATGGGTGTTAGCATAACCGATTCGGTCTATACCTTGCCATCTCCTAACATCCATAAATACGTATTCGTACAGATATAAAAAATGCAACGAAAACCCAAAAAAGATTGCAAACATCCTTGTATATAAACCTTTATAAATAACCTTGTAAATAATCTTGTATACCCCTGTAAATAGGACCTTGTACATAATTCCTCCAATAAAACTAAGAAAGCATGGAAATGCTTACTTAGCGATTGAAAAATATATAGAAAATTCCAACTCGGGAAGCGTTGATACGCAACCCAGGTTTGAATTAATAAGAAAAATAAAAAATTCTTCTACAAAAAATATGAAAATATTTATTTAGGGACAAAGATTATTAATATAGGGAATTAATAAAAACAAATAAATAAAAATTCCCCTAGAAAAATGTAAAAACGTTAATCTAGGGACAAATAGCATTAATTCCCTCTCAGAAAGCGCTAAAATACAACCTAAGTTGGTCGGAACGAAGGAAAGTCTACCCAACTCGGGAAGCGTTGATACGCAACCCAGGTTTGAATTAATCAAAAAAAATAAAATATTCTCCTAAAAAAATGTGAAAATATTTATCTTGGTACAAAGATCATTAATTCTCTCTCGGAAAGTGTGCAACACAACCTAGAGTGGTCGGGATGAAGGAAAGCCTACACATCTTGAGAAGTGCGAGACATAACCTAAGTTGGTCAGGACGAAAGAAAGCCTACACAACTCGGGAAGCGTTGATACACAACCCAAGTTTGAATTAATCAAAACAAAATAAAAAATTCCCCTAGTAAAACATGAAAACATTAATCTAGGGACAAAGAGTATAAATTTCCTCTCGGAAAGCGTTAAAATACAAACTAAGTTGGTCGGGATGAAGGAAAACCTACCCAACTCAGAAAGAGTTGATACATAACTCAAGTTTGAATTAATCAAAATAAAATAAAAAATTCTCCTAGTAAAATGTAAAAACGTTAATCTAGGGACAAAGAGCATTAATTCCCTCTCGGGAAGCGTTGAAATACAACCTAAGTTGGTCGGGACGAAGGAAAACCTACCCAACTTGGGAAGCATTTATACACAACCCAAGTTTGAAATTAATCAAACCAAATAAAAAAATTTCTCTAGAAAAGTGTAAAAATATTTGCCTAGGAACAGGGATGATTAATTCCCTCTTAGAAAGCGTGCAATATAACCCAAGTTGGTCGGGACAAAGGAAAGTCTACCCAACTCTAAAAAAGCATTAATACGTAATCCAAGTCTGAATTAATTCAAAATCCCTAGAAAAATGTGAAAACGTTTGTCTAAACTCATTCCTGTATGAGCTTCAACTGAACAAGCAGTCCTTCATGATGATAAACTAGTTTATTGGTTTCTCTTCGGTCCCCCGCGACCTCAAGCATGTTTTCTTTTACGTAGCTTTATGGGGTAACCACTATGTCTTTAACCTTTTTTTATCTCTGCATTGTCTGTTTTGTCTTCACGAACTACGCTGGTCTGGTCCTTTCAAACAGGGTACGTAGGCAGTTTGATGCAAATTCAAGCACAACCATTTTGCTTTGCACGTTTTTATTTTCTTGTTTTTCTTAGCCTGATGAATGGTTTAATCAAAAGGGACTATCTATGGTACTTTGACATTCACTCACTTATCCGTCATTTGTATGATCAAAAATAATATTTAATTAAAACCGAGTAAAAACAACTACTCCGTAGAATAGAAGTTAAGACCGGATATCGTTCTACAGAGATAATAAAGCTTAACTATTTATTTTCTAATTAATTCTATAATTAATTCGAATGAAGGAAATAAAAAGAGGTGATTGATGAATTAAACTAATGAAAACAACTAAAGTGAAAGAAAACTGATTAAAAGATATCTAGGGTGTACGAATCCATCCTAACTTAGTAATTGCAGGTTTTGAAATAATTTTAAATGCATTCAAACAGATCATTCAAAGTATCATTATGGCTACATGCTCTAATAATACATCAAAAAGATTCAAATGAATGCCAACTGACATAAAATATCTAGATTAGCACGAATTGTCCATAATCGAGTCATGGCATAACTCATCTTCTCCAAGCATATTCTATCACAATACACATTCACTGAGGCGAAGAAACACATTGTATAACGCATCATTATTCTAATCACATAAAATAATAATGATCAAATAATAGAAAAACATTTATAAGCCACTCTTGAACACAAGAATCAATCAAAACTGTTATACAATCAATGATCCGACAAAAAAATAATCCAAAACTAAATAAAAACTACATTACAAAAGTTAGAGTTTCTTGGAAACCCTAGATAAAGGACCTAGCCGCTCATCGACGAGATGAACGATATTAATCCGGATAGAAACGTCATCTTGATCTTCTCCTTCATTCCCATTCTTGAACCCCAGCTATCGTCTCTTGTTTGCTCCTGATAACTTTTTCCTTTTATATCCCTTTCCAAAAACCACGTGAATAACTTAATTTGGAATCTAATTTATCGCAGAACGTCCGGACGTGATTTATGAGCGTCTGGATGATTTCATCCAGAGGGCCTTGGTCACTGCTTGAGCGTCCAGATGTTTTTTTCCCGTAGCTTTTGTGCGTTGATTCACGTCTTGACGTTTTGGTGTCACGTTCGGACATTTTGATCCAGTTCGGAGTTAAGACTTCTTTTTGCACTATTTTTTGTTTTTTAAGTCATTCTCGCAATATGATTTTTTGTACATATTGCTGCGCGGAAACACTACTAACACATATTATAATAATGACTCAAGGACATAGAATATATGTTGGACGGCTTAAAAGTGCTCTTTTAAGCTCAAATCACACCCCCAACTTAGATTTTGCTAGTTCTCGAGCAAAACAAAATCAAACACAGAAAGAAAGAAACAAGACAATTTATTCAGGGTGATTAATCACTAAGCAACAATAAAAAATTGTTAAACAATTCGATATATAAGACACGTATACTTTAAAACACTATCTGATCATACCAAAGTTTCTGTGTCAAAATTACTCGGCGTGTGTGTATTGGATTGGCTAACACAACTAAAAACGTGATTTCAAAGTTAGAAACAAGAATCAAAATCTTATCAGAACTAAGCTTTGACTCAATACTCACTAAGAGTGCACTCAACAAATCACCACTCAGAAATTGGTATATTCTAATAGACTCAAAACATGGTATGTGGCAGAAATGATAAAAGCGAAACCAATTATTCCAATACTCAGGACTCGAAAAGCGTTGTAATCAATGAATGTACACAGCCTCATGAAAAAAGGATGTTGAATGTCAAAAATTCTAAAGGAGAATGCGACAAACTATCATCCAATCATTCTGTTCATCATTCCATTCAAGTCTTCTTTAGGATCGATTAAGACTTTTATATTTGGTTATAGCGTTAGGTAAATGGAGTGTACATGGTATAGGTAAAAAAAAATATGTCTTGTGCAAAACTCACTTGATAAAGCAAACAATCATCATTTTCGCTTCATCCATTATTTTCTTTTCTTTCAACCACCATTCTCTTTTTCTGCACCGTCTTCTTTTTTTTTATTTTTTATAATCAACTAAGACTTTGATTTTCTTTTTCTTTTTCACCATTCTCTTTTTCAACATTCTATACCCTTTTGCAACCACTATCATGTACAGGATATACACATTTGATTTTTCTTTTAACTATCTTTTCTCGCATCTTTTTACTGCATTCTATAAACTTGCAACTTAAGACATTTTGAGATATGAAGTTTAAAGAAAAAAGGTTTTGCTTATTTCAGCTCAAACTGGTGATCTAAGGATAGCTTAAAAGAATAAAATTCATGGTTCAAACGCACAAAAATGACCTAAAATCACCTCCTAAAATAGACCTGAATTTTCAAGTATTCATAAGTTCAAGAGTTTTAATAGTGTAGAAAAAATGATGCATTTATAACATTCAACCAAAATGAAAAAAAATAGAGTCTATTCAACAAAATATGTAAGCTAAGAAAAAGAGAATATATAAGTTGCCACTCTGTAAGAAAGATATACTCAAAAATCACACAATGTTACAGTATTCACAAGCGTTAATCTAAGAATTTAATTTATATCTACTTTTTCAATCGAAAAGTTAGTTGTGTAGCCAATCGTGCAATGTGATAATAACCGAGTTCTTTGACATTAAAGACAAGTAATGAACGGAGTTAGTGTAACGAATTATGATGCCGAACATATAAAATGTTAACAATATTCATTTAAGCTTAAGTTTTATTTTTATTTATTTATTTTATTTTATTTTTATTTTTGTTTTTAAATTTTCTTGTTTATTTTTTTTATATAAACTGTACGACTGTGGTTAATCTGAACTTACTCCAAAACTTGAAAGGTCAGTGTCCCAATGGCACATAGAAAAGAACTTTGATGGTCGGAAATAATAAGAAAGTCGTCCCAAATGCTATGACACGAAATCTGTGAAATGAAATAGCACACGCCCAAACCAAACCAACAGACATAGAGGAATAATATATAGGAAAGCATAAAGATTACACTAATATTATTAAAAAAAATAAAAAGAGTGCAAATGCACGTACAATGCTACTACGGAAATGAAAGGAAAAGAAAAGAAAATAATAAAAAAATTACAAGAAAGGAAACAAACAGCAACAAGGAACTATCGTGAAGCTCAGGGGGCACCACTGCTCGAATGACAGCTACGTCGGGGTGGTGGCTCAATGTGCTAAGCGGCAAGTAGCATCCGCAGCATCTCTTGCTGGTCCTCCACATCATGCTCGTACCGAGCAACAAAGCGTGCTCGATCATCCTCTGCTCTGCTGAGCCTCTCGTCCATGCGACTAAGCTGCCTAGTGATGGCCTGATACTCAGTGTAAGACATGGTCCAGGATGGGAGAGCTAATGACGAAGCGGGCTCGGAGGCATCTCCCGGTGCTGGCATATCATCATTCTCGTCGTTGTCACTGCACCCCTCGGCTACTCCCCCTCTGCCCTGCAAGCACACCAAACTGCGCGTGCTCTTCAACCACTGGGAGAAGGTGTATAACCTCGGCATTTCCTTGGGTATATCAGCACCTGGGATGATGGATGAATGAGAGCGCGCGAGGCACGGAACAATCAGATTTGTGAAAGGGAGCGAACGTGTGTCGCACGGGCTCAACATGAATCGACGCATGTCGTCGACAATGAGGAATGGGATGGAGACTCTCACGCCGGTGTGAAAGGCATATAGAGCTTGGAGGAATATGCCCCATCGCTCGTCTTTGTGACTTGTGGGAAAGATGTTGGCCCGAAAGACCACATCCACAAACCACAATGAGGGATCCAGATCACCTCGACAAGTGAAAATGCGGCTGACGTCACCCCGACTGAAAGTGATGGTGTCTATAATGATCAAAGCAGGGATCTCGACCGAAAGAATTGGGGAGGAATAGTCATGGAGTGTGATGCCCAGAACACGAGCAACCTCCTCTGATGAAATAGCTACGTCGCAGCCGTCGATGGTAGACCGAATAATGTTTCGGTCGCCCGCATCGACGCGAATATTTTGGTAAAAGAGGTGAACAATGTCGGGGTACGGAGGGGGAAATGAGCCAAGCAGGGGTGTGAGGGATCGGTTTTCAAGTAAGAAGATTACGCTCCGGGCATGGTCATCGGCTTCTAAAGGGCCATCGACCGAAAAGGTGGTCATGAGATGCAACTTGTGATCGGCCCATGCAGCGGATGGGTTCGAGGTGGACGATGGAAGGTCAGGAGATGAAGTCATGCGGCCTCTTTTAGTGGAAGGGGTTCGACGCCGGGAAGTCATTTTTGATACTAGGGAGAGAGAGAAGAAAGATGTGGCTTAAGAATGCCAAAAAAAGATTTCCGAAAAAGATTGCCAGAAAACTCACCAAAAAACTCGAACGTCGCCGGAAAACTCGCCAGAAACTTTGAAGGTCAGCCGAAAAACTCACCGAAAACTTCGAAGCTGACCAGAAAACTCAACGGAAAACTTGAATGTCGGATAAAAAATTTAAATGTCGACCAAGAAATTTGAATGTCGGCTGGAAAATTCGAAACTGACCTGAAAACTCGAAGGTTGTTGGTGGGGATGTAGTGAGGGTGGAGGTGCGAAGAGAGAGATGGAGAGATATGGAGAATGGAAAAGAGAAGTGGGATTAAAAAGAGTGAAAGGGAACATGAAAAGATGGAGTTAAGAAGATGAAGAGATATGGATTAAGGGGAGAAGGTAGAGGTCCGGGAGGGAACCGTTCAGTTTCAAAATTTGAAAATGTCCGAACGTGAGTGATGAACGTCTGGACATTTTTTGGCAAAAGGCATTTGAGATATCTCGCGTTCGGACGCAAGTGATGAACGTCCAGACATTTTTTGACAGAAGGTTTTTGATAGCAAGAACGTCCTGACGTAAGTGATGAACGTCCGGACGCAGAACGATAGATTTTTTTCCGAAGAAAATGTCCGGACGCTGGTGAGGAACGTCTGGACGTAAACCTCCAGAATGTATCCCCCCCTTAAAAACGTCCGAATGTGAGAAAATTTTCCGGACGCTGGACTCGTATTTTTTTTCTTTGTTTGTATGACTTACTATTAAGGAACCTAATTCCTCCCAAGAAGAGCTAAGTTTACCGTCTTCAGCCAGACGCCCGCAATATTCAAAGAGTCGGGTAAATCAGATCCGTCAAGTTGACAGACTCGATTACCTCCTCGTCACTAATACCGTCTACATACGGCTTAAGTCTTTAGCTATTGACTTTAAACGATTTTCCTATTTTTGGATTTCTAATTGCAATAGCACCGTAGGGAGAAATCTATGTAACGATGAATGGCTCCTCCTAGCGGGAACAGAGCTTACCAGAGAAGAGACGCAGTTTAGAGTTAAACAACCATGCTCGTTGATTCAGCTCAAAGGACTTACGAGATATATGTTTATCGTGAAAAGTTTTCATCCGAGCTTTATAAATCAATGAGCTCTCGTAGGTATCATTGCACATCTCCTCCAACTCATTGAGCTGGAGTCTTCGGTGAGATCTGGCGGCTACCATGTCAAAGTTAAACTTTCTAATGGCCCAAAGAGCTTTATGTTCTAGCTCAACTGGCAGATGACACGTCTGTCCGAACACCAAACGGTACGGAGACATGCCAATCAGAGTTTTGTAGGCTGTGTGATATGCCCACAATGCATCATTCAGTCTAAGAGACCAATCATTCTGATCTGGTCGGACTGTCTTCTCTAAGATGCTTTTAAGCTCCTTATTAGATACTTTAACTTGACCGCTAGTCTGAGGATGATAAGGAGTGACTACCTTATGCGTAATGGAATACTTACGGACTAGCGTGTTAAAGTATCTGTCACAGAAGTGGGTCCCTTCATCACTAATAATGGCTCGTGAAAAGCCGAACCGATTGAAAATATTTACCTGCAGGAACTTGACCACCACCTGGTGGTCATTAGTTTTGGTGGCTACGACTTCCACCCATTTTGATACATAATCCACCACCACAAGAATATACATATTACCAAACGATGGCGGAAAGGGACCCATAAAATCAATGCCTCATACATCGAATATCTCAATAATAAAGATGGGTGTCACGGGCATTATATCACGGCGCGACACATTCCCTGTCTGCTGACACCGCAGACAGGTTTTACAAAATTATGTGCATCTTTAAAGAGTGTCGACCAGTAAAAACTACTCTGCAAGACTTTCGCAGCCATTTTCTTACTACTGAAGTGGCCACAGCAGTCTAAAGTGTGACAGAATGTTAAAATGCGCCGGTGTTCACTCTCGGGAACACATCGCTGGATAATCAGATCTGAACAGTATTTAAAGAGTTCCGAATCTTCTCAAAAGTAGAATTTAACTTGCGAAAAGAACCAATCCTGGTCTTGCTTAGACCAATAAGATGGAATCTTTCCTATCGCGATGTAATTCACAATGTTGGCAAACTATGGGGGGTGGCCTTGTGTGATCGTTAGAAGTTGCTCATCCGGAAATTAGTCTTTTAAGAATAAAGGATCACAAGAAGTCTCTACCAGGATGCGGGATAAGTGGTTTGCCACAGAATTTTCTGATCCTTTTTTGTCTCGAATCTCGAGATCAAGTTTTTGTAATAGAAGAATCCACCTAATCAACCTAGGGTTTGTATATGTCTTGGCAAGTAAATGTCGCAACGCTGCATGATCAGAGAACATAATAACCTTGGATCCTAGCAGATAAGACCGAAACTTATCTAATGCAAACACGACTGCTAGCAATTCTTTCTCGATAGTGGGGTAATTCAATTGGGCATCAAAGAAGGTTTTACTAGCGTAGTAGATTGCATGAGGTACCCTATTCACCCGTTGTCCCAAAACAGCACCGACAGCATAGTCGGATGCGTTACACATGATCTCAAAAGGAAGGGACCAATCGGGTGATTGCATAGTTGGGGCTGATGATAACGCATCACAGAGCTTTGTAGAAGCTTCCATGCAAGACTCTGTGAAGATAAAAGGTGCGTCTTTCACTAGAAGATCACACAACGACTTTGAAATTTTGCTGAAGTCCTTTATGAATCACCGGTAAAAACCAGCGTGCCTAAAAAATGACCGAATTTGTTTAACAGTAGAGGGGGGTGGAAGTTTCAAAGTGATGTCCACTTTTGTCCTGTCCATCTTAATTCCCCTCTTGGACACAATGTGACCCATAACAATTCTCTCTTGAACCATGAAATGGCTCTTTCCCCAACTCAAAATGAGATTTGTCTCCCGACAGCGTTGAAGCACTTTCACAAGGTTTTGGAGACAAACCTCAAATATCATCCCGAAAATTGAGAAGTCATCCATAAAAACTTCAAGAAATGTTTTCACCATGTTAGAGAAAATAGACATCATGCACCATTGAAAAGTCGTCGTTGCATTACACAACCCAAACATCATACGCCGGTAGGCAAAAGTGCCAAAAGGGCATGTGAAAGTGATTTTCTCCTGGTCGTCTGGGTGGATAGGCACTTGATTATATCCTGAATAACTATCCAGGAAACAATAAAAGCCTTGGCCTGCCAGCCGTTCAAGGATTTGATCAATGAATGGTAGCGGGAAATGATCTTTTCGAGTCATGGTATTTAATTTTCGGTAATCTATGCACATGCGCCAACCAGTTGTGCGTGTGGGGACTAACTCATCGTCGTCATTCTTCACAACAGTGATGCCAGACTTCTTTGCCACCACCTGGGTTGGACTCACCCACTTGCTATCAGAGATGGGGTAAATGATACCCGCATCTAGCAATTTAACAACCTCCCACCTCTTTCATGTTTGGATTAAGCCTTCTTTGCATTTTGTGAGAAGGCTTAGCATTTTCTTTGTAATGGATGCGATGCATGCAGACAGAGGGGTCAATGCCTTTAAGATCGGCCACAGACCTTCCTATGGCACCCTTATGTTCTTTTAGAACTATAAGTAACTGACTCTCGTGCTCAGATGACAAATCAGAAGCTATAATGACCAGAAGGGTGTCATGAGGTCCAAGAAACACATACTTGAGTGACGCCGATAAAGGTTTCAACCCAAGTTTTGGGGGAGCCTCCAAAGAAGGGGTGCACTTGCGGCAATGGCTCCACTCTGGCTTTCCAAGGAGGCCAATCCGTAAGATGTGGAGAATTCAACAACGAATTGACCTCCTCTACTGATTGGTCTATATCAAAAGTTTCAAAACCAAATTGGGTCAAACAGGCTTCCAAAGGGTCATTGGCCAAAACGTATGGAGATGCCTCCTCAACGAACTCGTCAATTAGATTGATTGCAAAACAATCATCTTCTGTCTTTGGAGGTTATTGAGAGGCACTGAAAGTATTCAGCCTTACCTTTATGTTGCCAAAAGAGACATCCATAACCCCTATTCTACAATTTATGCATGCATTAGCCATGGCCAAGAAAGGCCGGCCAAGAATCACAGGGGTTTTTCTCTTGATACTCCGCACCGGTTCCATGTCAAGGACTATGAAGTTCGCAGGAAAAAAGAATTTATCTACCTTGACAAGGACATCCTCAATAATTCCATAGGGCACCTTAACTGATCAATCAGCTAACTAAAAGGTGACCGTGGTAGGCTTTAACTCCCCTACCCCAAACTTCTCGTAAATTGAATATGGCAGCAAGTTCACACTTGCTCCAAGATCGAGAAGTACCCCATCTATAGAATAGTTTCCTATAATACAAGGAATGGGAGGAGTCCTGGGGTCTTTCATTTTGGGTTGCGTTGGACATTGGAGGATTGAACTCACTTGTTTAGTGAGTAGGATTTTCTTCGTCACATGAGTTCGGGACTTGCGCTTTTGAATGTACAGGTCCTTTAGGAATTTTGCGTACGAAGGAACTTACTTGATGGCATCGAGGAGTGGAAGATTTATTTTTACTTTCTTAAACAAGTCGAGCATTTCCTCCATCGATGCTCCTTTCTTTGAAAAAGGAGATGGGGCATCAAGGCAAGTAGGGAAAGCGGCTTTTGGTGTATATGATAGAAGCCCTTTCGGTCCAGATGGACCATGTAACTCGGGACGTGTGGCCCCCTTAGCTATTGAAGCGTTGTCAACCCCAGAATTCTTGGGGTTATTGACTGTCTTTATTTTTCCTAAAATCTGACTCCGGTCGACTCTCGACCTCTCGTCCACTCCTAAGTGTCACACTACTTCCTTCGCTTGCTCGTTAAACATATCACTAGCTTGTGAGCCTTCTATCCTATATTGATCCTTAGGATTATTTACAGTTGGATTTCTAGCTTCGATATGGATTGAGAAGAAGAGTGCAACAGTTGAGTGTTAGCCTCAAACCCTTGAAGAGCTTGCAACACCTTATCCTCAAAAGTCGTGTTTCGCGGCGGAGGGGGAGGATTAGGATGTTAATACGACTATTGTGCTACCGGTCTATACGATGTGGGATTAGATGTGTTAGATTGGAATGGTTGAGATGATAGAGTGAAGTTGT
>JAUTBS010404522.1:0-17126 GCA_032361285.1 Aequorea victoria | reverse complement strand
AAATTAATTGTGAGAGATAATTATACACATAAATATATTTCAAGAAGATAAGAATACATAGAATAATTAAATTGTGGAAGAAAACTACTCAAAAAAAATTAATGCATTTTTTTCTCCATTTTCTCATCATGAGCCCTCAACTCCCATCAACTATTTGGGGTACCTCATTGAATAATTTTTTAGCCAAAAGAAGTCATCAAATAGTAGCTTGAATGACTAAATTAGAGAATTAATTTAATTCAAAAAATTAGAAATTTTCACCTATAAATACCCCATTAATTCCCAACCTTTCTCCCATTTCTTTCCAACACTTCCCACTCTCTCTCTCTCTCTAAACCCCCTCTTGCTCAGTAGCCTCCAAGGGAATAGGAAGAGAAAAAGAAAAACAAAAAGAAAAAGAATGAGAAGGAGAAGAAGAAAGAAGGAGAAAGAAGAAGAAGAAAAGGAAAGCAACAAAAGGTAGGTCCAACCTTCAAACCCAAGAAACACTAAGTAAGGATCTTCATGAGCCTCTCATTTTTTCCCTAATATCATGTTCTTATACCTTAATCTCTCCAAGATAAAAGTTAGTTGACAAAAAAATAAAAAAAGATGAACATAAGACATGGAACCAAAGGAAGAAGAAAAACTCATGTTCTAAGAAAGTATGTAATGAACCAAAAATGAAGAACAAATAATGTATAAACTAATTGTGAACCTTCTTATGCTTATATGATGTTGTTATGATATGTTTGAACATACTTTGGTTGTGCAAAGATAGGAGATGTTGATGAATATTCATGTTTATGCAAAACAGAGTAAAACAGAATAGTTTTTAGGCTTTTCCAACAATTTTTGTGTGAACCAAACGTAGCCTGAATAAACAAATATTTATAACAGAGTCTCTTTGGGATTTCTTGAGCATGTGTGATTTTTGGTTAGGCCCCAAAATGTATTTTTGAACACCTTTGCTAACTTAGAAATTTCTGTGACAGTAAGAAAGATTTACAGACCACTTTGAACCCCTATATCTCTCTCTACAAAAATCCCCTTGTGATGATCCATATATCCAGAGATATATACTTGAGTCTAGGTTCACCCCCTATTTACAGAAGTTAAATTCATTGAGTAGATTTCGAGATATACCAATTGTTCCAAACAGACCCTTATTCGGACAGATTTGGTTATAGTATTTTTTGGACCCCCTTCCGTGTACAACCAGAGTTTGGTCTCTTCATGAAATATGTAGATAACACCTTTATTTAGCTCTCTGTAAAGTATCAGAATTTTTGATATATTTAAAGTATTTTAAAACCTCTGTGGAAGATTCTAGAAACACATTCTGTTCTAAAAACTTAAGTGTTTGATGTTCCATATACCTTAAGTCTTGTTTATTTCTTGTTTAAGCATCATCCATGAGTTTAATTGTATGTTTATGACTGGAATATTTAGTTTATGATCTCAACTTATGTTATGGCATCTCTCATGCATGGACTGGGTCTTGGGTGGGGAGATCACCTCGTGTCTAGCTCGACTATGGTTGAATCTTGTTGGATCTTGTGTGTTGTTGACAAGTTCATGTAGATGTGACTTGGGTTTTGGTTTTGTTATGGAGTGAATGGTTTCCCTTCTGTGTTATAACCATTGATGGGTTTAGAGTTTATTGGTGCACCGTGTCAAACTTATGAATTTAACGCAGACTTGGTCAGGGACTCATTATGGTCGGTGGTAACGGGGTGATTCACCTGGCTGGACCTCGTCGTCCTTGGGCATTCATGAGCTCGTTGGGTAGGTCACTCGGCTATGGCTCATGGTGTGGCAAGATGGGTCTTTCAGATCAGTTCTATCTGGGGTTTTTATGAACCGGTGGATATGTAATCCACTGTGAATTATGATACTGCTATGGGGGACCGTATCTGACTGTCTGGGGGCCTAAATTGGTACAAGTTCAGGTATTCAAGTGTTCGAGTTTAGGTTGTTGTGTTTTGTCGGATCCTTTCGACGTAAAGGAGTCCTGGTCGTGATTCAGGGTTTACAGCATTCGCATGTCATGTTCTTTTTATTATATCCTGTTATATATATTTAAGTGTTAGAAATGTTGGGTTCGAGAGGTTCTTTTTGGGTTTCGCAGCTCATGGCGTTTCATGCCAGGATTTGAAGAAGAGGCGGTACCTGAGGAGCAAGACGGTGAATACGTTGAGCCGTGGCTCACCTAGATGAATCAATGTTGAAGACTTTTAATTATTTTTTTAATTCCCTGTACATTATTTTTGGTTTGTAATATAAAACAGGGCGTACAATGTGCAGTGTAAGAAAGCAGAATATTATTACCATATGATAAATATTAATCCGTGTAGAATGCTTGCTATTAGAATAACCCTAATTATTACATTTATATCTCATAACGAACTGAATTTTTGGGGTGTTACAACTTGGTATCAGAGCCTAGGTTTAGTGAACCCTAGGCATGAGTTACGGAGAAGCCTTGAGACCGTTTAGCAAAAACTCTGTCTTAAGTCTATATTTTATCACTTATGCGTAAGTTATGAATAAAGAAATATTTATATGAACTAATACTATTTATTTATGCTTTGTAGGATGTCTTCTGATTCTGTGTCTGACCCATAGGAGTTCTTTGAGGAAGTTATTAATCTAGACGATGAAGTACTACCTAATGATTGGGAGATGGATGAACCCATAGATGCTGAACCCCTAGATTGGTTTCCACCGAAAGACCAAGACGATGATGCAGACGATGAACTCAGTGATGCCGAGTCTGACAATGCGCGTAGCGAGGTGATTGATTTGGATTACGCACCATCTGCAGAGGAAGATGATGGGATTCTATGTCGGTGGAGGCACCCGAATGCCCCAGAGGTGTATCTGGCTGGCACTTTTGTTTATGCTCGGGTGGCCCCGCTTGTACATTGCAGGTGCAACATGCCGGTTTATGCATACTATTTCTTTGGGCCACTACGTGTCATAGAGCAGGTGGGGGATAGAGCAGTTAGACTTGAGGTGCCTCAGGGTTTTGCTGATAGAGTCGAGAATGTCACTCTTTACGAGTTGCTATAGCATCAACGCCCCTTGATGAAGACCGCATCTTTGGCTTGGACGAAGAATTGGACTTTGATAACAATCTGACTTATACGGAGTGGCCACTCATGGTCATGGATCGAGAAGAGCGGAACCCAATCGCTAATGGGGACTGGTATGTGAAGGTGCACTAGGAGTGCTACGGAGTCTAGGAAGTGACATGGGAGTTGCAGATGTTAGTCCGTAGGGACTATCCTCAGTTGTTCGTGCAGTAGGGCAATATGTGTGATAGGAACAGTAGAAGCTAGGGCTTTATTTTGAACACTGTAAAAGTCTTAGCAAATTTTGTACATCTATTCTCCTCTAGGTAATCAGAAACACTTTTTACTTATAATCTGGTAACAACTTTTATATAATATGTTCGGTTTTATGTGAAATACAAACTTTGCCTAAATGTTAGTAAAGCACAAGTAACATTAAATCAAACATAAGATTTCTTAGGACTTTGCTTACAAAGCACCCTAACTTTACCCAGACTTAATGGCGGAGAGAGGGAAACGGAACCATAACAGCGAGGTTGAACTAAGTTAGCCCATTTTTGTGCACGGGCTAGCACAAGTTCTGCGACAGCTAGCCGCAGCCGTAAACCCAACGTCGGTTCATGCCTAGAAGGATCGAGCCTGGCACCTGGCTGAGTTCTGAAAACAACGAGCTCCAGTATTTAAAGGAGAGGCTGACCCCCGGGTAGCTGAGAACTTGATCCGGATGGTCAAAAAGATGCTCGACACGATGGATATATAGAAAGACGGAGACAAAATCGCTCTCGCTATCTATCAGTTGGAGGAAGAAGTTGACCACTGGTGGATGATGGAGAAGGAAAACCAGAATATGGCCACTCATACATGGAAGCAATTTGAAAAGATCTTTTTGGACAAGTATCTCCCATCTACCGTCATACAGGAAAGAATGTGGGAATTTCTTGATCTGAAGCAGGGAACCATGAATGTGTCCCAGTATGTTAGTAAGTTTGAAGAGCTCGCACGCCATGCATCAATCCTAATACCAGATGAAGGATCCAAGGACTGATGAGTTGAATGGGGTCTCGAACCTTCGGTAAGAGGGAAGATCCCCTTCATGCGATTTCCAACTTATGCTTAAGTTATTCAAGCGGCCCTAACAGCCGAAGCTGAATCAGCCGACTCACAGAAAATCTGGAATCAGCGAAAAGGCGGGCCTATCCGCGGAGGAAACCAAGGGGCAAACCATGGAGGGAATTCTCGAAAACCCTACTTCAGACCCTGAGCACAAAATCAACAAGGGTCGAACACAAATTTTCAATAGAATGCTCAGAAGGTCTGTTTCAAGTGCCACCAACCCGGCCACATAAAGAGAGATTGTCCAAAGCTTCGGGGAATAGCAACTGGTGGAAAACTCCTATAACCAGAACCAGCAATTCGGAGGAGCTCAAAGCACATATCAAAAACCTGGAAACTTCAACCAGACTAAGAATGAAGGGAATCAATTCAAGAAGGCGGGAGGACCAGCACAAGCCCCGGGAACGGTTGGCAGAGTATTTGCATTGTAGGAGGAAGGGGAGGAAGAACCCACAATCATTGAAGGTACTATCATGCTATACAACTCTATAGTGCATGCTTTGTTTGATTCTGGAGCTTCTCATTCTTTTATCTCGAATACATGTGCCTCGTCATTGGAGTTACCACTAGAACCTCTAGACAACACAATGTCTGTGATCTCGCCCTTAGGTGGACTCTCACCTATCGGCTTTATAAGTAAGAATTGTGAAATCAAAATCTCTGGTATGCCATTATCATGCGATCTCCGAGCTATCAACATGAACGTTTACGACGTTATCCTTGGGATGGATTTTTTATTCCACCACCATGCAATCATTGACTGCCATGGAAGGAGGATCACGGCTTGCAGTCTAGAGGGATCATACTTCTATTTTAAGGGGGGTAGACATCATCCCCTACCCCGGATCGGACGAGGAACGTAGTAGACCAGGAATCTCACGGCTAGACTAGCAAGCCTAGTACTTAATGACGAGAGCCAAAAGATTCTATCCCTACCTTGAATCGTTAATGACTTCGAATATGTCTTTCCAGAGGAACTTCCAGGACTCCCACCGCAACGAGACTTGGACTTCAGCATTGAACTACAACCTGGAATGGCTCCTATATCGATGGCTCCCCATCGTATGACAACGGAAGAGTTGCGAGAGATGAAAACTCAACTACAAGAGCTACTAGAGAAGGAATTCATCAGACCAAGCACGTCACCATGGGGCGCGCCTGCTCTTTTTGCCAAGAAGAATGATGGCTCTCTTCGTTTATGCATCGTTTATCGCCGGCTGAATCGTGTCACAATCAAGAACTGATATCCACTTCCATGAATCGACGACTTATTCGAAAAGTTGAGAGGTTCAACCTGCTATTCTAAGATCGATCTACGGTTAGGCTATCATCAGCTAAGAGTACGAGAAGAAGATATTCCCAAGACGGCGTTCCGAACGCGTTATGGTCATTATGAGTTTGTAATCATGCCCTTTGGACTGACTAATGTTCCAGCCATTTTCGTGTGCCTTATGAACTGGATCTTCTCAACTGATCTCGCTCAGTTCGTTGTTGTATTCATCAATGACATCCTTATATATTCTTCCTCAGAGGAGGAACACGGGTAACATTTGAGAATCGTTCTTTAGATCCTTAGAGAGAATCAACTGTACGTGAAGGCGAGCAAATGCGAATTTTGGTTGAAAGAAGTGAAGTTTCTTGGCCATGTCATCTCAAGGGAGGGAATCTATGTCGATCCATCGAAGGTTGAAGCTGTTCTAGATTAGAAACAGCCGAAGACAGTTTTCAAGATTCAGAGTTTTCTCGGGCTAGCAGGGTACTATGGACAATTTATTCTCGACTTCTCAATACTGGCCAAATCGATGACAAAGCTAACCCAGAAAGGAGTAAAGTTTGAATGGAACAAAGCATGCGAGGAATCATTCCAAGAGCACAAGAAACGCCTGACAAGCGCTCCTATCCTGATTGTTCCGGAGAGAGATGTAGAGTACATGGTTTTCTGCGACCCGTCAAAGGATTGTCTGGGGTGCGTACTGATGCAAGATGGAAAAGTAGTAGCCTATAGTTCTCGTCAACTCAAACCCTACGAAAGGAACTACCCGACACACGATTTTGAGCTGGCGGCTATTGTTTTTGCATTAAAAACCTGGTGCCACTATCTTTATAGGGAGGAGTTCTAGTTATTCTCAGATCATAAAAGTCTCAAATATCTGTTCACACAGAAGGACCTAAATATGAGATAGCGTGGATGGATGGAATTTCTAGAGGATTACCATTTCAAGCTGACTTATCATCCTGGAAAAGTAAACGTCGTGGCGGATTCTCTAAACTGCAAGGATCACAGTCTCTTAGCATGCTTGGGAATTGAGCGATGGAATATGTTCCAAACCACCGGGGAGTTCACCGTCGGCGTCAGACTAAATACCAACGAGTTCCTTATCAGTTCGATAGCAGCAACGCCAACCCTGCTTACCAAGATCACAAAAGCTCAAGAGGTCGATCGGGAAACAATTTTCCTAAAATCCAAGATACCAACTGACGGTACTGCAACCAATTGGACCCTCGGCGCTAACGGAGATTTGATGTTCAAAGGTAGAATGTTCATAACAGATGTCAATGGTTTACGAGATGAAGTTTCATTGAATTTCACCGCTCCAGCTTCGCCGTACATCCCGGAGGCAACAAGATGTACCGGGACCTTAAACGACAATATTGGTGGAGTGGAATGAAGAAGGACGTAGCGGGATTCGTGGCCAGATGATTAACATGTCAACAAGTCAAAGTCGAGCACCAACGACCCAGAGGAAAGCTGCAACCCTTACCTATACCAGAATAGAAGTGGGACCACATATCTATGGATTTCGTTACCGGACTACCGAGATCGCCGAGAGGACACGACGCTATCTGGGTAATCGTCGACCGGCTAACAAAATCGGCACATTTTTTACCGGTAGGAGTCACAGACACCCTGGAATCCTTAAGCTGACTTTACATACGGGAGATAGTCCGACTTCATGAAATGCCCGCGTCCATTATTTCTGATCATGATTCGCGTTTTACTTTGAATTTATAGGGAAGCATACAAAAGGCTTTGGGGACGGACTTATGTTTCAACACGACATTTCATTCCCAAACTGATGGTCAGTTCGAGCGAATGATCCAAACCTTAGAAGATATGTTGCGAGCCTGTGTGATGGACTTAAAAGGGAGCTGGGAGATGCATCTACCACTTGTGGAGTTTGCCTACAACAACACTTATCAAGTCAGCATCGGCATGGCTCCATATAAAGCCTTATACGGGAGACATTGTAGATCACGTTTATGTTGGGCAGAGGTAAGAGAAAGCAGCATTCTGTGACCAGAACTTATTTAGGAGACTACAGACAAGATCAAGCTCATTCAGAATCATCTCGTAACCGCTGAGAGCCGATAGAAGAGTTACGCAGACCGATGGAATCGATCCTTAAGCTTCAGCTTTGGTGATCATGTTTTCTTAAGGATTCACCCTCGACGAGGAATCATGCACTTTGGGAAGAAGGGGAAGCTAGCGCCTAGATACACCGGACCATTCAAAATTTTGCAGAAGGTCGGGGAAGTCGCATACTGATTAGCCTTGCCACCACAACTCTCTAGAATGCACAACGTATTTCACGTCTCAATGTTACGGAAGTACATGGCGGATCCTACGCATGTGCTAAATTGGGAAGAACTCAGACTTGACAATGATGCAACTTTTGAGAAACAACCAGTTAAGATTACAGATCGTAAGGAGAAAGTGTTGCGTGGAAAGACTATTCCTTTAGTTAGGGTTCTATAGCGACATAGAGGGATCGAAGAATCAGCATGGGAACGAGAAGATTCTATGCGCACCAACCATCCTCAACGTTTTGAGAACGGAGGTAACTTTTAAATATCGAGGATAAAATTTGTTTAAGGGGGTAGGTTGTAAAGACCCAATTTTCGACGACACTTTAAGCTAGGCATAATTTTACCCTAATTGGCTTAAGAAGTGTTCAAACCCTAAAATTTAAACTATATAAACCCTAATAGTGTTGAATAAGGGTTCAACATCAAAAATGGTCAAGTAAGTAGAAGCTTGAAACTTAGAACCTAATTCAATTTAAGTCAAGATTTAAGAACTAAATTCGGTCACCTAGATTACAATCTAGACTTGAAATTTTGGATTAAAACCCAACATGGAAATTGAAGTCCATGGACTCATAAATTAAATCCATGGATTAGATTTTAATCCTAAAGCCCAATTAAATAAATTTAATACATTTCATAAACTAAGTCTTCAAAAATTACATAAAATGCTAAAATTTTAGCAAAGATTAAAATGAGACCAACATAATTATCCAAATTATAAAAATAACAAAAATAAAACAATTTTTAAATGAAATTTATACCCCTGGCCGGTAGCCCTTAGGTGAGATGGTTGATGTGACAATTTTGTTGAATTATTGAAAAAAATAAAAAATTAGGAGAAAGTCTTTGATGTGATGGTAGCTTAAATCAAAAGTAAGCCTTGTTTGGGTTATTAATTCATCTTCTACACTAACTAAGTTATTGTGGGAGATAATTATACACATAAATATACTTTAAGAAGATAAAAAATATATAGAATAATTAAATTATGGAAGAAAACTACCCAAAGAAATATTAATGTATTTTTTTCCCCAAATTCTCATCATAACCTCTCACTTCCCAATCAATATTGTGTGATTGTACCCATGTCCTCTTGGATGAAATTTTAGTCAAAATAAGTCATCAAATACTGAGCTAACAAGACTAATTAAAGAATTAAATTAATTTCAAAATTAGGAAAATTGTGCCTATAAATACCTAGCTCTTTCCATACTTTTTCCCATTTTCCCAACTCTCCACTCTCTCCCTAAACCCCTCATAATTTCGGTAGCCACCAAGGAGAAAGGAAGAGAAAAAGAAAGAAAAGAAAGAAGGTGAAAAAGAAGAAGAAGAAAAAAAAAAAAGATCAAAGAGATTAAGAACTTCTTCTAGGATCAAAAATCATCAAGTAAGAACCTCCTAGAACTATTCATTAATCTCCCTAATAACATTTTATTATATCCATACCTCTCAAAGATAAAAGATGGTGGATGAAAATGAAAGAAGATGGAAGTAGTTCATGAAGACAAGAAAGAAAGAAAAACTCATGTTCTATGGAAGTTTGTAATGGACTAAAGATGAAAAACAAATGATTAATAAAATATTTAATAACCTTGAATTTGATGTATTATGATGTTATATTGTGTTTGGTCATTCTCTTGATGAGTTAAAATAGGATTGGTTGTTGTATGTTCATGTTTGTGAAAGAATTATAAAAACAGAATAGTTTTTAGGCTTTCCCCCAACTTTTCGTGTGAACCAAACGTAGCCTAAATAAAAATATGTTTATAAAATAGTCTCTTTGGGATGTCTTGCGCATGTGTGATTTCTGGTTAGGCCCCAAAATGTATTTTTGAACCCTTTGCTAATTTAGAAATTTCTGTGACAGTAAGGCAGATTTACATACCACTTTGAACCCCTATATCTCTCTCTACAAAAATTCCCTTATGATGATCCACATATCCAGAACTAAATACATGAGTCTAGTTTCACCCTTTTTTTACAGAAGATAATTTCATTGAGTATATTTTTAGATATACCATTTTGTCCAAATAGTCCCTTATTTCAACAGAATCTATTGTAGTATTTTTTGGACCCCCTTCCGTGTACAACCAGTGTTTGGTCCCTTCATGAAAAATGTCGATAACACCTTTATTGAGCTCTCTAGAAATTTTCAGAATAGTTAAGTAAGGGTTACTATTTATAAGGTATTTTATAACCACCGTGATAGATTCTGGAATGTGCTTTGTTTTAAGGATTTAAGTGTTTAAATGTTCTTTTATACTAAGTCTTGTTTTTCTCTTCTTTAAATATCATCTATGAGTTTAAATGCATATTTATGGCGAGAATGAGTGTTATATGGTCTCAATTTATGTTACGCCATCTCTCATGCATGAATTGAGTTTTGGGTAGGGTGTTCACCTTGTGTCTAGCTCGGCTAGGTTTGACTCTTGTTGGTTATTGTGTGTTGTTGACAAGTTCACGTGGATCTGACTTGGGTTTTGATCTTGTGATGAAAAGGGTGGGTTTCCTTTTCATGTTGTGATCTTTGGATGGTGGTTCCGAGGTGCAGTGGATGACCTCCTCACATGGCCATACCCCGTCGCCGTAGTATTGTTTGGTACACCGTGTCATAGTGGATGACTTTGGGATGGTAGTTCCGAGGTGCAGTGGATGACCTCCTCACTTGGCCGTACCCCGTCACTGTAGTGTTATTCGGTACACCTTGTCGAACTGAAGAATTTAACAAAGAATTGTCTGGGACTTATGAGGGGTGTGGTTCCGATGTGCAGTAGATGACCTCCTCACCTAGTAGTACCCCGCCGCCCTTGTGGTATTCATGAGCTAGTTGGGTATATCACCTTCCTACGATTTATGGTGTGACAGGGTGGGTCTTTCGGGCTATCTGGTTTAAATGTATGAAGTTGTAATCTTGGGTGGTTAAGTTTTGTTGGATTCTTTTAGCGTAAAGGAGTCTCGATCGTGAATTAGAGTTTACATCATTGTCGCATATCATTCTTCATTGTATCATGTTGTATGTATCAAGTGTTAGAAATGTTGGGTTCGAGAGATTCTTTCTGGGTTTCGCAGCTCATGACGTTTCATGCCAGGACATGAAGAGAAGAATACATCGAAGAGACCACAGAAGAGTACGTCGAACCGTGGCTCACTTGATCAAGTAGCAGCTATACTTAGAAAAAGTTTAATTTCTATAATCTCTTTAGTGTCGGACTGTAATAATTAAACAGGTTGTGCAATGGGTGAAAATACAATCGTTACTATCTATGATAAATATTAAATTTTGTTGAATGATTGTCGTTAGAATAACCATAAATATTATATGTATGTCACATAACGAACCGGATTTTCGGGGCGTTACACCAAGTGGATTTCATGGCCTTCTTTGGAAATCTTTTCTAATCCTTCTTGATCAAAGGACACTCGAGCTTAATGTGTCCCGGTTTGTGGCAGTTGTAGTAGACAACTTCTTCCTTCTTTTCCTTTTGATTTGGGTCTTTGTTTGATTGACCCTTCTATTTCTGAAATTTTCCTTTTAGTTCTCTCTTTTTTTTCAGAATTTTGGCTACTCTTCCTGTACTCATAGCCAGTTCCTCATCTTCATCTTCTTCAGATTCTTCTTCATTTTTAGCTGTTTCAGTGGATTTGAAAGCCACTATTTTTTTCATCTTTCCATCCTCTTCATCTCTCAATGTGTATTCATGGCTGAGGAGTGAACCCAAGAGCTCATCAAGACGGAGAGTTGTGAGGTCTTTTTCTTTTTCAATGGCAGTTATCTTCGGCCGCCAATCTTTCGATAGAGATCTCAGAACTTTCCTGACAAGTTTAACATTTGCAAAAGATCTACCAAGAGATTTTAGATTATTGATAATGAGGTTAAAGCGGGTAAATATATCAGATATGTTCTCAGCATCATGCATTTTGAATAATTCATAATCTCTCATAAACATGTCAATCTTTTTATCTTTTACTTGGTTTATACCCTCGTGAGAAATTTGGAGTTTATCCCAAATTTCTTTAGCGTTATCGCATCCTTGAGTTCTATTGAATTCATCAGGTCCGAGTGCACAGTGAAAAAAATTTACAGTTTTGGCATTTATCTGTAATTTTCTCCAGTCATCATTAGTGTAGTCAATTTCTAACTTGGGGGTGGAAATTCCTTCTATCATAGTGCTAGGTGTGAGTGGGCCATTAACAATGACTCTTCATGTAGTCATATCTTGGGATTGCACAAAGTAGGTTATTTTAGTTTTCTAGTATGTATAGTTTATTCGTTAAACAAAGGAGGTCTATCAGCTCACTGTCCTTTGGATAAAATATTATTTTGATTTGCCATAGATCCTTAAAAAAATAGTTAAGTTTTAAATAAGACAAAGCACAAGGCTCTGATACCAATTGGTGTCCTGAAAATCAACCCAAATGGGGGGGTGAATGGGTTGTTTGGCAAACTTAAAATTTTTTTGATTTTTTTTTTAATTACGAAATAGAAACACAATAGCTAAAATTAATTACTAAAATTAAAGAGTTTAAGGGAGAAGTAGATACAATCGATTTATAGTGGTTCGGTCCTTCTGACCTACAGCTACTCCCCAAGCACCTTGGGAGTTATAGTCCACTAAAACAGATTCTTTGATGGGCGAATCGAAGCCTCGTACAAACAAATTCTTCAGTTGGTGAATCGAAACTACTTTTATAGATTCTTCAGTGGGTGAATCGAAATCACCTTCTTTTATGGAAAAGAGTAGCTAAAAAATTTAGTTAAAGATTGTGTAGATAATTTTTCTTTTGTATGAGCTGAATACAATAAAGGATAGCTCACTTGCAATAAGTGATCACTCACACTCAGATGGATTTACAATCAATACAGTAGGTAATGACAGAAGACTTTAAAAAACAGAGCAATGAATACTTGAAAGAGTATTTTGCTTTTTCTACAGAGAGTATTGAATGTCTTCTTGTCTTTGTAGTTTCAAACTTTAATATTTATATAGCTCAAGTCAGTAGAGAGTCGTTAGAAGCTTCTGGTGGTGCATTAAATGCTGAAAACTAGCCGTTGGAGGGCTTCAGCATTTTGAAATCTCGCGTCATTGTCGACACTTTTTCTTCTGGTAGCTGAGGGGTCGACCCAAATGGCTTAGGTGTCGACACTTCTGTGAGTTCTTAAAAAATCAGAAAAGTTGGAGCTTACTGGAATGACCAAGGGGTCGACACTTTCTTCAGTGGGTGTCGACACTTCGTTTTGTGGAGCTTGGTGTCGACTTATTTGATAAAGGGTCGACACTTCCTTCACATTTCTTCATTTCAGAAATGGTAGTGCTCGCTGGAACACTCAGGGGTCGACACTTATAGAAAATGTGTCGACACAACCAACATTGAAATTTTTGCATGAGCCTTCCAAAAGTTTGATAAAATAAGTATCTTTTTTTCTTGATTTTAGTGCTTTTAAATCCTAAAAATATTAGTTTTTTGTACAATCAAACATTAATAAACATCAAATCAATTGTTGTTATAAGTCAAAATCAAAGATATGATATAATTGAATAATTCTTTGGTCAATATAATTAATACTCACAGTCTAGATGGAATTGGACAAACCATTGAAATGACTGTAACACGTTATTTTAGTAGGCCTGTCTTGGCTACGATGAACGGTTTGAATTTTGTATTTAAAGTTCTGACTTAATGTGTTAGTACACTTAGTGTGTATTGATTAGGATCATCGAGGTAATTAATTTTATACTGACAATTGTAAATTAATTTACACATCGTATTACTATGTATTATTTATACTCTTAATCCCGATGTATTTATTAAACGTGTGCATTTAGTGTACGGTACTTTGATTTACCAATGGGTGCAACTTCTGTTGAGGTCAACAAGACCGGTGAGTTGGGTACCGGCACTCTGTATTCGACGGATAATATAATACAGATGGAAACTACATCTGACTTAGGTTGATGATACCCCTTGGGCTGCTTATAAGTTTGATGATGTCAAACCCTGCAGGTGGATTTATAATTCGGCATATTAATAAGTTAAGCAGAGGATACTCAAGGTATAAAGGTTGATTAAATAGGATTGTCAGTAATCTAATTTAATCAACAGGTATCTGTAATCTTAAATGTGGGAAGATTATTTAAAATATTTAGTAATTGGAAGCTCGAGACATAACCGAGATAAAGTCAGGAGTTTAGTCAAGACCTTTAGACCTTTAGTGGAGTAAGTCTTGACTCGTGTAAAAATGAATCTAACTCGGGGATTGAGTTAGTGTTGTTCGGTTTTTTACACGATTAGCCTATACTTTATTTTTTCTTATGCTCTTTCGCGTAGCCCGAGTTCTTGCACTCTCTAGTTTGCTCAGGATAATTTTTATGATCCCATAATTTAATTTGATCAATAGTTTAACGACCGGTTTGATCAAAAACTAAATTGGAGATCGGGGGCATTTTTAGTCCGGTGGTCATTTATTAATTAATGATGTTAATTAATTTATTTATTAATTTTTATTAATTAATTAAATGCCCAACCCCCACCTAAGCTACCAATCGCCACCTCATCCTCAAATCAAGTTACTGATTTGGTCAAATCTCTTTTCTCTCTCTCCTTGTATATCCCTTGGATGGTGGAATTCGAATGTTTATATGGATACATATCTATGTATATCAGGAAAGTTGCAAACAGGAAAGTAACAGGATGTATATATGGAAATAGATATGTGTACGTATGTAGTGGAATTGGAATGTGATGTGATATAAGGAGGGTACATTTATGTGGCTTTCAGAATTATTCATTACATGAGAGAAAGAGAGTTTTTGCAGAGAAGTGAGATTGAAAAGAAAACCTTAGAATTTGTGTAGACAAAAATTATGGGTTTTTTTTAGGAGAAAAGAAAAACAATAATAATATTATTTTTTGGTATCGAAGATTGCGCAAACGATTTTGAGTCACGAAGAAATATCACAGTCCACACTGTGTTCTTCGTGCTGTGCAGACGGGTCATACGCGAGAAGATAGTTGGGTCATCTCAACAGTATCGTTACAGTCACAAAGATCAAAGCTACCCGATCTGTAAATTTATAAAAATTATTTTCCGCACGTTTTATACCTTGTCCACGTATTTTTATCTACATCACTGTATCGGGATCCCCGAGATTCCAACAAGTGGTATCAGAGCCCACCGATACGTTTTGTAGATTGCATATACATGGTTGATAATCTCTGTTTTGTAGGGTTTCGCCACTGTTATGATCCGTTGTGAATGTATAAATGAATGTTGTTTTTTTCTATGCTTTGGTTTTTCCCCAGCAATGTGATTCAGGTGATAGAAATTGTGAACTCCATGTGAGAGGCATATGATTTAAAATATAATTTTTCATTTTGTATCGTTCTTCTGTATTTGTGTTTGATCGAAGAATGAAGCGGAACGGATCATCGGAGATAGGACCAGGCGACAGTGCTGCCCACTGCATCAGTACGTCAGGACGCTGGTCAAAAATGTCCTGACATTTTTGGCCAATAGGCTTTGGAAGCTTGTTTCGTCCGGACGCCGGAGAGTTTTTGTCCGGATGGAGGACGAGCATTCGGACGCAGGTGGATAAACGTCCGGACGTTTTCAACCCGTGGCTTCGATGGGTGTTCACCGTCCGGACGGTGGGAGGTTCTGTCCGAACGCTAGGAAGCTGAAGCAGCGCGGACTTTAGAATTTTTTTATGCAAATGATTTTTTTAATTAAAATAGTTTGTTTTAATTTAAAACTAAAAATAAAGATAGTTTAATTAAATTGGGAAAACCCTAGTTTTAATTAAATAATTTGTTTCTAATTTTTATTAGAACAAATAAAACCACTGCATTTATTTATGGGGTATAAAATAGTTAAAATTTTAAAAGATTTCTAATCAAAACGGTTTTAAAACTTGGATTATATATTTTTTCGTAATTAAATGAATTTTTTTTATTTATTAAATGAAAATAATTTTAATTGATTAAATAGGGCAACCTAGTTTTAATCAGAAATTAAAATATTGTTTGATATTACAATATTTTTTTTTGTTAGGTTTTTACATTAATTAAACATGAAAATTTTTATTCTTAATCTCAAATTTTATTAAAGATTTAAAACTTTGTTTTAATTAATTGAAATTAACAAATGTTTTAAAAACTTTATTTTTCAAAAATTAAGTGGGAGAGAGATTTAATCACATATAAATTTTGCAGTCTTCATTACATGTTCGTTGGTAATGCAATTACAGTCTGCGTGCTGACTTTGAGTTTCGGCCTCCCCATCGGATGGACTGTAGTTGTGGATTACCGAAACAGATCTCCGTAAGGAGTAATTCGATAAAGAGTGTCAGTAGAATTACATCCTCTCCATCTGAGGGATCTGGTACGAGGACACGGTCTTTTCGAATTAAGAGTAATGGTATACACTTAAACGAAAATAATAGTATCCTCCCCATCGTAGTCACTGCTATTATTTTTCGAGACCAAAGGTATATCGGCTATTTAATTTTACTTGGAAAGTTTGATTTCATAGATTGTAAAATTAATTGACTTCGGGTCTGCCCGGATGAATGTTGATTGGTAGACGTCCACACTAACGTGGCCTGTTATATCACGATGTGTCGGGTTATCGATTAATTCTTTTAAAAATTAAAATGGTTGAGAGTACCATATTTTAAATTGAATTAAAAAAATTCTCATAAATTAATAAATTTTAATTTTGATTCTCATGATTAAAATGGCTTTCAATCCACTAGCGAGTATTCTCAAATAACACAAACTTACCGGACCGAACTTTATAACTTGGAAACGTAATTTGGACATAGTATTGACTTCGGAGGATTATAATTTTGTTCTGGATATGGTCTGTCCACCGGTACCTAGTGAAGGGACAACCGAACAGGAAACCCAGCTTTACCAGATGTGGATAAAGGCTGATAGGATGACGCGGTGCTATATAATAGCTTTTATGTCAGATGTACTGCAACATCAACATTAGTCAATGGAGACTGTCGTTGACATGATCCTAAGCATGACAGAAATATTTGGGGATCAAGGTCGTGCGGCTAGGTAGGTCGTCATGAAGACCCTAATGAACTCAACTATGGACAAGGGTACACCGATTAGGGACCGTGCTCTGAAAATGATCGGTCTTCTAAACGAGTTTCAGGCCCTTGGAGCAGAAATTGATGGGAAAACTGAGGTCGATATCTTGCTCCAATCACTACCTGTCTCAGTTCAACAGTTTCACCTTAATTACAACATGAATAAGTTAGAATTCACACTGGCAGAACTATTTAAAGAGCTTCAGGCAGCTGACGGTGTTATCCAGAAATCGACGAGTGCCTTTGTTGCTGAAAAAAATTCTACTTC
>JAUTBS010404411.1:0-17130 GCA_032361285.1 Aequorea victoria | reverse complement strand
CGGATGACACCTATTTTATCGACATTCCGAAGAAGAAACGACTGCGCTGCTCGAGCTGCGGCCGGCGCGCGATGGAGATCTCGCCGAACTGGAATGAGGTCGTCCATTACGGCAGAGGACATCGGTCGACGACAGGATGGGTCGTCGTGATCCGCATGCCCGAAGGTGCCGAAGGTCGATCTAGCCCGATGTCGTCCGAAGCTCGTGCGATGGGGCTCGCCTTCGATCTGATAGATAAGGGCGACGAGGTGCTTCGGATCGAAGGGCCAGCCGGCGACGTAACCGCGCAAGAGGTTCAGGCAGCGCTGGCCAGCAGACAGGGACGAAAGCAATGGCGCACGTGACCCAGCTTTGTACCGATACGCGTTAAGCTACGTTGAAAGCGGTCAGCCCCAGGATTGCTATTGGACCACCTGAAGTCCGCAATTTTCAGCTTGGTGTCGCACGACATCAGAAGCGACCATAGCCTCCTCAGCGATGGCGTTGACCTGATCCCAGCTCAGTCGTGACCTACGAGCTTGGGATCTCACGATCTCCTGCGGAATTAATAGTTCGGCTGCGAACGCGCGGCTTGCCTGCTGAGATCGAGTCACAGCATTTGTGATCAGGCGGCGCTCATTTTGATTGCCGCCGGTCCACAGGAAGTAGGTTCCCCGGGCTGCGGCGAAGCGCCGGCTAGAAAGCGCCTGATGAACGATCGCGACATTGCCCACATTCTCATCGAGACGAGCGGTTGCTCCGGACAGCGGAGACGCTACGCCCTTTAGGGCGATGGCTTTGCCAGCCTTGTAATCCAGTTCGAGGCGATCAAAAATACGAGAGGCGCCCGAGATATCGCTGCTCGAAACGCCGAAGGATTTCCGCAGATCACGCGCAGCCTGCTGACCGCGTCGGAAGGCGGGCACGCTAAGATTATCGCCCGGCGCACGAATTTTGGCGAGCGGCTCGAGGTTCACTCGGCTGGAAGCATCACTGTCGAGCAGACCGTTGATAAGGCCCGCCACCTTTGCCGATCGGACGAAATCTTCAGCGGTGGCGGACTGACAAAGATCGAAAAGCTCATCACGGCTGAGAACAGCGGATGCAGCGTCTAGGGCGGCCTCGATCCGAGGATATGTTTCGTAGGGCGAAAGACCCATCGCACCCATCAGTTTGCAGAAATCGGCCTCGCTGTCGTCGGTCTCGCGGATCATGCGCCAAGCTTCACGAAGCTCGCCGCAAGCCGAGACTGGAATGCGTGCTATTACCTGTTCGACGAACGCGCAAAGCTCGTTTGCCACAGTCGCTCTCGCGATGACCGACTTCGCATGCTTTGTAAAACGCGCGTCAGCGTATTCTGCGACGCGAGGCTTAGAGAAAACCTGGATATTGGCGCCTGTCGGGGTGAAGCGGACGTCGGGTAAGGCAAAGCCCTGCTGCGCGCCTAAGAGCGAATGACGGCCGAGAAACCCGTGATCGGTGCTACCTCGAGGATCCTCGGTCTTTTCAGGCTCCCAGAGGAGCGACCACCAATTCTCAACGATCCACTCGGCGAGGTAGAGCATTGGCTGATCGATGTGATCGGTCTCCGCGCCGGAACTCTGGTCCACGTACGCGGTGGTATTGTCGCCTTCAACAAGCAGACGCAAATTTGCAAACGTCGCGTCCGCAGCGCCAGCGGTCGCAACGACATTATGAGGCCAAATCAGCTGGAAATCGAGCGATTTCAACTCTCTACGCCCTTCGGAACCTGCTGCACCTCAATCGGATATGCGTGATATGAGCCCGGAAGTCCGCCTGAAAGGCGGGCTTCGTACACATAACCCTCGCCGTCCCGGTACCAGATGTAGCGCGGATAACCATTTTCCCAAAATTCACTAACGTTTCCTTTTAGCAATCCGTGGCGAAGCGCTTGCTTCGCCTCGTTGCCGGTCCAAGATCGCGGGCAAACAGAGGCAGGCTTGCCTCGCCGCGCGACCCTCTCACCTCGATCGCCCGGACAATGATATGGGCTTCTGACATATGAAATGCCTGATGTCGCTCTATTGATGTCTTCTCGGGGGCACCCTCTCCAAACGCTTCGGCTTTTAGCCGGTACCCGGCCCACTGACCGCTTGGGCCTTTTAAGCGGCAAAGCTTTTTCCTCCAAATTGATGTTGGTCCTTCGCTTTGTGCATTTCGGGCGAGATGCGGAAAATCAAGACGACGAACGCCGGCTTGAGAGATCGCTAGTCGTCCTCAAGCCCTCAAAAGCTCGCATGCCGCAGCTCGCCGGCTGCCGTCACGCCGCGGTAAGCGACCAGCGCGCGCAGGTCCGGCGACACCCACACCGCGCCGCCAACCTTCAGCCCTCGAACAGCGCAGGCCGGCGCCCTGATGCGATCGAGCCGCTCGCGTAGCGCCGCGGCGACGCGCTCGCTGAACCCAGTCCCGATGGCGCCGGCGTAGCGAGACCGCTTGCCGTCGAAGCGCTAAGTCTGGCGCTCGGCCTAGACATGCCCGGCACCGAGGACAGGGGCGTTCATGACGATGGCGCGGCCCACGGGCAGGAGAGACTTCATCATTTTGGCTGCGGCTTCGCGTTCGCGGCAGAGCTATCGTTTCGCCAATCTGCTCGCAGCTCGATCAGGCGCCCTGGGGAGACGACATCGCCACCGAAATAGGGCCAATCCGTCGCAACGAGCATAGTCAAAGCCAGCGCGATCGTGAACGACAAAAGACCCGTCATCAGGACGTGCGCGACAAAGTTTCTGACGCCGAAGATGACAGCGAATAAGATGGTCGAGACGGAGCCGAGGATCACCACGGACCAGACGACAGGATCAACGCCGCTGGTCGCGATTTCTGATCGCTCAAGCCGAATTTGAGCCAGCTTGTCGAGCTGCGTCCGAAGATTCTGCGATGTCAGCATCTGGCCGAGATCGACGACCGGCAACGCAACGATGTCGCTCCACAAGTGGTCGGAGCTTGCTCGTGCCGCCGTCGGCCATTTGGCCTGGCTCATTTCGGGCCAATCGCCATCGATGACCGCGTCGAGGTAGTCGAGCACATGGGCGCGGATCGCCGCCCGGCGGTCTGGCGTCACCAGATCGGTCTCTCTTTGGATAGACTGTAGCGCCTGCGCTTCTTGGATAACCAGCGCCTCCGCGCGATCCTTCCGCTCCAGGACAATGACCGCGAGCGACGAGACCAGGATCGCGAAGACCACACCGACGACGGCGATCAGGAAGCCGGCAATGTCGTTGTGGTCCCTTCGCAGTTCCCTGCTCCAGAACCGGTTGACGAGCAGCAGCGCCGCCAGGGTGCCGCCGACCACGATCGCGGTCAGTACGATGCCAAGATTGAGAATCGAGGTGCCGTAGAGAAAATCGACCAAGCCCATGCGGCCCCCAAGGGATACGCGATGTCAGGTAACGGCATCCGCCCAGACAATGGAAGCGCTACGCCACGTCGGCATGGAGGCAAAGTCTGATCGTGTCCGCTTGGATCCAAGCTTTTCGCCCGCGCTACGCCTCCCACTCCTCCGGCCGCCACTCCAAAGCCGATCGCACGTTTACCGACAGCTCGATGTCGGCGTCCATCCAGGAGGCCTTCTCCGCCATCAGACGGCGGCTGGCCTCGATCACGCCTTGCGGCCTGAGGTCTTTCTAGCATTTGTAGAAGGATGGAACGACGGTCGACATTGCCCGAGGTCGCCGAACGAATGCGTAAGACGCCGCGGTGGCTGCGCGACAAGCTGAAGACGCTACCGCCGATCGGTGATCGATTTGGGCGAACCATCACGTTCACATCAGCGCAGGAGCGGGATCTAGTCGCCATGCTCAGCGAGCAGGTGCCTCAAGTTTCGATCGGGCGCCCACGCGCTCGGATTTATCCATCGAAGTCCTCGTTGGACGACATGCTGGCAGAAGCCCTGCGGCTTGCTTCGGAGAAACCGCCAAAGAAGCCACGCCGACGGTGATATTCTACCGCCGCGCGCCCCGCACCCGCCGGCCAGACAATTCCTGCGCCAGTGCCGCGACCTGCCGACGGTCGGCCGCCGAGATCACCGCATCAGCCTCAGCGAGCCACGCGGACAGCTGGTCGCCGGCCTTGCGGCGTGCGTCGGATCGCTCGAGGCAAGCATGGTCGGTCGTGCTCATCCTCAGCTCGGCCGATCGCCGGGGCTCGACGGCTGCGGTCGACATGCTCATCTGTCCACCATGGCTGTTCTCCGCGCCCTTTTCGCCGTGCTATCTGCGATCGTCACGCTGGTGGCGGTCGTGGCGATCAAGCGCGGCGCTGAGTGGGGCATCCACGACTGGTCGGCTGCCCATATCTGGGTTTTGGCAACAGCAATCGTCATCGCCGCCCTTGCTGCAGTCGCATGGGAAAACCTATTGCGCCCGCGCCTGGAGCGCCGGAAGCAGGCTGAGAATGCCCGTCTGCGAAAGCGCGCCGTAGGGGATGCCGCCGGCGATCGAGTTGGCGCTGCTTCGGACGTTGTGACCCTGCAGCAGCGCGTCGAAGATGCTCGAGCTTCCGCCCGGCGCGGGGCTAGTTAGCGCTGACGCCAAGTCGCCTTGGATCCCGGTCTCCCGCGCCGCGATATCTTCCGGCCGCGTGCCAAGCACACGCTGCATGATCGGCCTTGTCGCCTTCATGGGGCCGCCCGCGGTGAGCGCCTGCGCGACCATGCCGGGCTGCGCGGCCTGCTGAACAACCTGGTTCGCATTCTGGCGCGCTGCGGTCGCCGAGTTGCGGGACAGCGATGCACGGAGGTTCAGCGTGCGGCCGGCTTGGTCGAGCGCGGTCGATATGCCGGTCTGCTCCTGCGGCCCAAGCAGCATGCCGAGCTTGTCGGTCGCAGCGCCGCTCGACAGCATCTTCACCGCGGCCATGGCCTGCCGCGCGTCGACGTTCGGGTCGGAGACCGTGCGCGTCACGTTCGCCAGCGTGTCGGCGATATGAGAGCGGACGCCCTGGCGCACCTGATCAAGCTCCGGCCCGGTCATTCCCTGTAGCGTGCCGGCGACGGCGTCGCGCGGAACGGTTGGGCTCAGCATGCCGGCGCCAAACTCGAGCGCGTTGCGCGCCTGGATCGGCTGGGCGGCCGTGTCGAGCGCATCGCCATAGGCTGGGACGGCCGAGCGCAGCGCGCCGCGGAGATCCTGCGCAAGCTGGCCGTAGCTCCGGCCCTCAGCCGTGTTGCCGCCTAGCGCGCCTTGGCCGTCGCCGGCACGAGCGACATCGTTCAGCGAGCGCGAGATGTAGTCGACCATCCGCACGTCGGGCATGGACTGATAGGTCACGGTGCCGTCGTCGGCGATGCGGGCCATGGTCTGCTGAGGCGGCAGCGCGCCATCGACGCGCATCTGGTTCTGTGCGCGGGCGATGATGCCGGGCGGGACGCGGCTGCTGATCATGTCCTCGAGCGCGCGGCCTTCCGGCGTCGTGTAGTCGATTGGCGAGCTGTAGGCGGCGTCATAGGCCTGTTGGCGCGCCGCGGCGGTGCCGTTGCGCAACGAATCGGTGGCGGACTGCACGCCCTGCGGCTGTCCAAAGGCTTGGTCGAGCGCCGCGGTCATGTCCTGGCCGGCGCCGGCGGTGCGCGCCTCGATGGCCTGCCGCGCGACAGCGGCGCCCGGGCCGCCATGCTGCAAGGCGCCGTCGAGCACACCGGAGAGGCTCGGGCTCGCGTCAACGAGCATCGCGCGCGGCCCAGCGGCGCCGATCGACTGCAGGCCTTGCGGGCCAAGCTGCCCGTCGTTCGCGAGCGTGGTGCGGATGATGTCGGCAACCGGGCGAGAAACGCCGGGGTTCGGCGTGCGCAGGTAGCTGTAAGCGTCCGCCGCGCCCTGGCCGAGGCGCCCGAGCCCTGCGCCGACGACGGGGCCGGCTCCGCCGCCCACTGCACCGCCGACTACGCCTTCGCCAATCGCTTTCGCGTCGAGCCCGTACCTCGCCGCCGCATCCGCCCCGCCAATGGCGGCACCGCTCAGCGCGCCCGCGCCGACCTTGCCCGCCGTGAGACCGCCTGGTCCCGCGCCGAACACCTCAGGTGCCACGGCGACGACGGGCGCCGTCGCCAGTGCAGCCCCGGTTACGTCGCCGGCAAGCGCCGCCGCAGTGTGTTGCTGCCGAGCGATAGCGGTCATGTCCTGTGCATGCTGCTGCTCAGCATCGTAGGTCGTGCCGCCGGCGAGCGACCGCGCATAAGCTGCCGCGTCTTGCACGCCGCGCAGGATCGCCGGGCCGATGATCGGCACGCCGCCGATGCCGGAGCCAAACGCCGTCGATGCGCCCTGATCCGGCGCCTGCGCGATCGGCACGGCCCCATGATAGACCGGGTCGTTCGCTGCGGTCGGCACGTTGCGCAGGCCGGCTGGTGCGCTCGGCTGCATCGCCGGCACGAGATCGTCGAAAAGTGGATGCGGCGAGTCGAGCCCCGCGCCGCCAGCGAATGAGACACCCGGCGTCGAACTTGAACCGGCTGCAGCCAATGTCGTGGCCGCTGGGGCTGGTGCCGGCGCCGCGGGGATCAGGTCGTCGAAGAGGCCATCGGCCATGTCAGAGCCCTGTGCCGGAGACGTTCACGCCCATCTGCTGCAAGCGCTGGATCACCGCGGCCCGAGGCGCGCCGCGCGCAATGGCGGCACGGGCCTGATCGAGCGGGCCTCCGGCAGCTGCCTGCGAAGGCGGCTGCGCAGGGGGCGCGGCTCCACCCGCCGGCGCGGCGATCGGCAGGTCGGACGACGCGGGTGCGGTGCCGGCCGAGGCCTGCGGGCTGAGCCGATCGAGCACCGCCTGCGCCTGCGGCGACATGATCGGATAGTCGCCGGCCTTCGGCCCCATGCCTTGCTTCCACCGGGACTGCATGGCGTCGACCTTGCCTTGGATAAGCGGGATCTGCGCGCCGATCGCGGCCTTGATCTGCGTCGGTGACATGTTCGGCGACAGGTTCAGCATGTCGCGGTTGATGTCGCTCTCGGTGCCGCCAGTGCCGCGATAGAACTTGGTGGCCTCCTCGACGTACTTCGACGCGGTGGCGTTGAAGGCAGCCAGCGGCGCGCCGGCCGCGCTCGAGCTGTTCGCCTGGTTCTTGAGCCAGTTGTAGGCGTTGTTGCCGGGGATGGAGTAGTCGGCGTTGCCGAGCTTGTCGGCGAGACTGGACAGCTCGCCGAGATGGATCAGCGCCGTATTGCCCGCGGTGATCGTCTTGGCGGCATCGCCCTTTGCGAAGTCGGCGCGTGTCTCGAACCGCGCATCGACGCCGGCCTGATCGAACGACGGATCGTACTGCAGCACCGCGGCGCGCAGGCGCTGCGCCATCGGCGAGGTCGCGCCCATGCCGCTCGGCAGCTTCACGCGCCCGTCGGCGATCGCCTGAACCTGACCGGCGATGGCGGGCGGCAGCGTGCCGAGGAACGCGTCGCCGCTGAGCGGCTGGCCGTTCGCGTCGGTCGCCGGCGCGCCGCCTTGCCCCTGACCTCCAGCAAACGGCGTCACGGCGCCGCCACGCGGATTGAACGAGCCGTATAGCGGCTGCCCGTAGGGGTCCCGTCCGATCTCGGCGTGCTGCAGGTCCGGCGGCACGGATGCGATGACGCCGCCGCCAGGGTTTGGATTTACGATGCTCTCGCCGGCCTTGACCGCCATCGGCGCGCTCGGCGCCTGGCCCATGTACTGCGAGCCGCGAAAGATAGCGCGGCCGGGCTCGACGGACGTGATCTGCGGATAGAGCGACTTCTGCCAGATCGCTAGGCCCATCTGCATCGTCTGCGGCGTCGAGATCATCGTCGCGAGCGCCTCGGGCGTCATGCCAGCTGGCAACGTCATCGAGCCGGGCATGCCGGAGCCGCCGCCTTGCTGCTGCGCGTTCTGCCATAGCTGCGCGCCGATCCCGCGCGTCGCCGGGTTTGCCATGAGCGGCGCGAGGACTGCGCCCGGCGAGGCCGACGCACCGGCCGGCCCCGCGCTCGCCGTCTGCCCGCCGCCGGCCGGCTGGACACCCGCGGCGCCCGGTGTGTTCGAGTTGGTGAGCGTTGCAGCCTGCGAGGGCTGCGGGCCGGAGGCGCTGGCCTGCGGCATCGGTGTGTCGCTGGCGCCGCCGCCCGTCGGCGCGTAGGCGCTTGCCTGCTGCGGCGCTCCACCAATGCCCTGCCATGTCCCGATGCCTGCCTTCGCCGCGCCATGGAACGCGCCCCAGCCGCTCTGCGCGGCGTTCTTGAGCGCGAAGTCGATGGCCGCCAGGGCGTTCGCGGGATCGCGCGCGTCGAGGCCTGTCTGCTTCGTGAACTCATCACCGAGGCCCGGCGAGGAATTGCCGCCGCCCACGGGACCGCTCGCGTAGTGCATCTGGAAGGGGCCGAAGCTCGAGTTGGCGTCGCCCGCCGTCGCGGGGGCGAAACCGCCCTCGGACTGCGCGACGCGAAGCGCCGTCATGGGATCGATGCCGTATTTCTGCGCGGCCTGGCCGATCGCTTGGACCATTGCGTTGCCGGCCAATGGGCCGCCCTGGCCAGGAGCGTAGGCCATCGCCTGCGCAGGCGGCGCGGATGGCGAAGACCCGTTGTCGCCAGTGCCCGACACAGCAGCCTGCGAAGCCGTTGCGATTGGCATGGCCGGCGTCGGCGGGCTCGACGGGCCGATGCCCAGCTTGCTCATCAGGCTGCCGAGGATGCCTGGCGGCGCGGAGACGGGGATGCCGCTCTGCCGAAGCGCGGGTCCGAGGCCAGTCATGGTGCCTTGGTACTGCGCCTGGTTATCCATGGCCGTCGTCAAACGGTCGAGAAAGCCACCGGGCGCGCTTAGCCCGCTGTCGGTGTTGTAGTACACGCCGTTGGCGACGACACCCATTAGAGGAACCCCTTCACCGTGTTCATCAGCCCGGTGCCGAGCGCTCCGCCGACGGTCGTGGCGCCGCCGATCGGGTTGATGTTGAGCCCGACGCTGGGGCCGGCGGTCCCGCTCAACGAAGTTGGGCTGAGCGGCGCGCCGAGGACGCCACCGAGAAGCTTTGATAGAACGCCGCTGTTCGTGTTGGCGGCAGCATCCTGCGCTTGGCCGGCCGTGACGCTATCGTTCGCGGCTGCTTCCGTGAGCGCCGCCGAGCTATTCGCGATGTTCTGGCCGAGCCCGGTGAGATTGTTGGAAAGGCCCTGGCCGAGGGTGCTGAAGCGGTTGCCGGCACCCGTGCCCTGATTGGCGTAGGCCTGCCCGACGCTCGTCGCGTTCGTGTTGGCGAGCGTCGCGCCGGTCGTACCGCCGCCGTACTGCATCTGGCCCGCGGTCTGGTTGTTGCTGCTGATCGAGTTCGCGGCGTTCAAGCCCTGAGTGCCGAGGCCCTGCAGGTTTGATTGCCAGTTCGAGTACTCGGTGTTGGCGAGGTTCGAGCCGAGCCGCGTGATCGCGTCGAGCATCGAGCCCGATCCGAGGCCGCCCGCCGCGGCCGCCGCGCGCTCGGCGGCGCCAGTGCTCTGGTCGACCTGGAACTGGTAGCCCGGCGACGTCTGGAAAGCCGCGGTCGCCGCTGCGTTACCGCTTGGACCGTTCAGCCCGAGCGAATTCGCCAACATGCTCGACGCGCTCTGGCCGCTGGAGAGGAACGGCGCGTAAGCGCTGTTCGAGCCGGTCACCGTGCCGACCCCGGTCTTCACACCGGCGGCAAGCTCGTTCTGCGCCTGCTGGCCGCCCGTGGTGAGAGCGTTGATCGCCGAGCCGTAGCCCTGGTTCAGCGCGCCGAGGCCCGCGTTCGTGTTCGTCGTAAGCGCGCTGTTCGCCTGACCGGTCGTGTTGCGCAGGATGCGGGCGTTGCTCTGATTCGTGGCATCAAGAGCGGCCTGCGCCGCGGCGGCCCCGGCTTGTGTGCCCGACGAGGTGTTCATGCCGAGGAGGCTGTCGAAAAACCCGGACATCAGCTCCCCGCTGTGGTGGCAGTCTGCCCGATGTGAAGCCGCTCGATCAGCGCGTCCCGGATGAAGGCGGCTGCGGTAGTTCCAGTCGCCGCGGCTGCGCGCTTGATGTCGGCGCGCAGGCCGATCGGTGCAGCGAAGCTGACTCGATCCGGCAGCAAGCCGCGTCCGTCGTCGATGGCTGCCGGATACCGCTGCGAAAGGATGGTTTGCGCTCGATCCATGAAGCGAAGCCAGCACAACGCGAACCTACGCGCTATAGACGTGCGTGGCGTGTGTGGCGTCTGTGGTTTTCGTGGCGTCTTTTTTTGATCTTTCCACAGCCTCGAGGTACGGCCGAACGGATGGCGCTGCTCGGTCGCCCGCGAGCAGCAGCCGCAGGGCCGCCTTGTCGCCGTCAAGATGCATCTGCAGCGCAGCTCGCGAGATGCGCCACCGGCCGCCGATCTTGCGACCGAGATTATGTATCGCCGTCCACCGACGGATCGTCTCGTCGCTGCAGCCGGCGATGCGCACAGCCTCAGCGATGGTGCACGCCTCGTCGGCATCGAACGGCCTGAGGATCTGCGGCTCGCTCACCTCGCCTCCGCCGTGCTGAGAGCCTGCCGGGCCGCCTTCATCAACGCGCGAAAGCCCCGGCGGCGAGCGACTGCCTCGAGCGTGTGCTGCCCCGTCCGATAGTTGCCGTGAGCCTCGCCGCGAGGTGCGCCCGGGCTCATGCCACCGTGCATCCGGCATCGCCCGTTACTCATCGCCGGCCCTTGGCACGGGCTGCCGCTTCGGGTCCGGGCAAGGCAGCGGGGCGCCTGGTGAATAGGCAATCGCATGGGGTTTCCTCTGTTTTTGGCGACGGTCCCCGCCCCCTCCCGTCTCGACATGGCCGAGGATGGCCTGCCCGCCGGCGGCGACGTAGACGTGCTCGACAGTGACCTTTTGCTGGCCTTTGCCGCGGTGGCGGTTCAGCGTGTCGAGTAGGGCAGCGTAGGTCTGCGAGGCCTTGGTGCCCTGCTTCAAATTCATTGCCCGGGCCTCGATGGTGTTCTCTGGGATCATCGCTCTGCGCATGCATTCCATGCTCGCTAGGTGCATCGCGACCATCTGGGCAGCCAGCATGCCCTCGACTTCGTCGCGCGGCGCGATGCCGGCCATCGCCTTTCCGACGAACTTGAGGGCACGGTCGCGTTCGGCGACGTCGACGATCCACGCCGTCTGCCGAGCAGCCTCCGCGACGGCAATGTTGAAGGCATCGTCGTTTGAGCCGCCAACGTGCTTGAGCCTTGGCTCGGCTGTTTTGGCGCGCTCCTGCTGCTCGGCGAGGGTCACGGACGGAGGATCGCGAAGGCGATCGGCAGGATGAGCGTCCTGCTTCCCTTCCGCGATGGCGGCGGCTCGCTGTGTCGCCGTGCCATAGCGCGAGCGGGCCACCTCCTCCTTCAGGTCGTGTTCGTCGCGATCCATTGGAGGCCCCTCAATGCGGTCGCTGCGGAGGAATGTCAGCCGAGGCGGCTTCTGCGGCCGCCTCAAGCTGATCTTTCGCCATCCGCTCGAGCGTGTTGATCGTCTCGCGCAAGGCGAACATTGCGGGCAGCGACGCCCTGAGGTTTGCCGTGATGACTTTGTCGGACAGCACGCCTTCCCCTGGCACCTGCGCGATCTGGCGATGCGCAACGAGGGTGATCGAGGCCATGCCCGCATTCAGGGCGCAGAAAGCAGTCTCGTCGAATACGACCCATGGGGCTCCGGCACTCGCGAGCGCCGATATCTCGCCGGCCGCGCTAGGCAGCTTCTCGAGAGCGCGCCCGTCGCGGGTCGGTTCGACGACCTTAAGGTCGGTGGGTTTACGGTTGATCATAGTCGAATCCTTTCGAGATCACGCTGCTTCGAGAAGATGTTGCGGGATGCGGCATCCTGTGGTGCCAGGCGGCGGCCCAATCCGATCCGGCCAAGCCGTTGGATCGCTACGCCATCTGCTCACCGCGGCACGCACCGTCGGCTCGGGCCAGCTCATGCCGCCGCCGAGATCGACCATGGGTGTCGAGGTACGGGCCGACGGAGCGGCATTCGGTGAGGCCGGCTCGTCGTCGAAGCGGCGCTGGTTCAGGAACGTTGCCGGGTTGAGCCATGGCCGATCGGCCGGCTTCTCGCGGCAGTAGCGCTCTAGGCCGCTGATGATCGACGAGATGTCGCCGCCCAGCTCGCGCCAGAGCTTGGTGAAGGACTTGGCCGCCGGCTCCTTGCCGACTTTGTGCGGATACTTCGGCCAGAACTCAAAATCGAACGCAGCGCGCGCCGCGCGCGTCTGATCCAAACGAAGTGAGGATCTATAGTCTCTCTCTCCCTGTCCCTCTCCCTTGGTGGACGCGACGTGGCGCCGACGTGGCTCGTTACGGTTCTCGTCACGTTCGACGTCACGTTGGTCGTGACGAACGTCGTCACGTTGCTCGTTGCGATCCCCTTGCTGCTTCTTGGCGAGCCTCGCTGCAGTTGCCGCTGCAGTCCGCGAGCGCTGAGCCTGCTTCGCCTCCCAAGCGCTGAGTGCCTTCTCGGCGATGACCGCGTGATAGAGGCGATTGTCAGCGCAAAGCACGAAGCCTCGGAGCGCGCCCTCCTTCGCTTTTTTCCAAGTCGCCAAGTCGCGGCCGTAGCCGGCAAGGCGGGCAAGCGCGACGTCGTCGGCCGGGAGGGAGCCGGCTGGTATCTGGTGCCAAGCGGCGCACCACAGGAGCACGGCAGCGCGGAACGCGTCGGCGCTCACAACGGCGGCGAGGTCGCTGTCGCGGAGCCGTGCAACGTCGAGCGGCATGAAGGAGAAGTCGCGTAGGTCGACGTCGGCCGGCACGAGCGGCGCAGGAAGGTCGCTCATGGGCAACCCCTTTCGTAAGATGAGACCGAAGAGCAGGCGGGATCGCAAAAGAGACGCACCGTTGGCGTCGGCCCCGCGCGGTTTTTGGCAACGATCAATTCCATTTTGCCGCGTGCTGCTAAAGCGGCTTCGAATGCGTCCGCATCGCCGTTCAAAAATTCCGCTGATCTGGTCGCGTAGTATTCTTCGCGGTAGACGAATAGCACAACGTCGGCCACCTGCTCGATATCGCCAGAGTTTCTGAGATCGCTCAGCGTCGGCCTGCGCTCTTTCGCGGGACGCCTCTCGACCTCCCGCGACAATTGACTAAGTACTATCAGGCAAATCTCTTGACTTCGGGCTATCTCCTTAAGCCCGATCATTATTTCGGCGATCTCCTGCGTTCGCAGACCTTTGTAGCGGCCGCTGTCGCTGACGAAGTCCAAGTGGTCAACTATAGCAACACCGAGTTTAACGCCTCGCGCCCGCATGTCGCGCTTTGTTTGAGCTACCTTACTGGCGATTTGCGGAACACTGATCCGAGATCGAATGTCAATAGCAATCGGCAAGTCACGCAGGCGGATATGCGCCTCACGAACAGCAGCGATCTGATCGTCGGGCATTTCATTCGCGCGCTGGCCGATGTCGCGATAGGCAGCCGACCTTCCGGTGCCTCGAAAGGCGAGATCGCTAAGGTGGCGTGCCACCATTTGTTCGGGGCCAATCTCGGCCGGAAATTCGATCACGCCGACGCCCGTGCGCGCACAGCGGTTCCCGATCGAGTTCGCGACAGCGGTCTTGCACATACCCGGCCGACCAGCGATGACCACAAGCTTTCCTGGCTCAAGTCCGTTGATCGCACGATCGAGATCCACATATCCGGTCGTAACGATGTGGGGGGTTTCGCCGGAGAGTACGCCTTCGACCTCCGCCATGAGCTTGTCGGCGAAGTCTGCGACGGGGCGTGCCGTATCGGTGCCCGCGCTTGCAGCAATCTGCTGCAGCTCCACCATGGCGGCGCCTGCGATCTCGGCTGTGTCGTCCTGCACGGCGACGTCGCGCGCCCGTTCGTCGAGGACGGCGGCGGCCGCGATAAGACGGCGCCGAGCAGCGACGCTGCGGACGTGCCTTGCCATCAGCGGCGCTTCGGTGAAGGGAATGGCGCCCGCTGCAAGGCGTGCAAGGTAAGTGCTCACTGTCACGCCATCGGCGAGCTCGGCATCGCCTACGAACGTCTTGAGCGTGATCGGCGAAGCGGATTTGCCGGCTGCAATGAGCTGAGAAGCCACATCGAAGATCCTGCGGTGGATCGGCTCGCCGAAATCGTCGGCATCCACATAAGGCGCGACGGCGGCGAGCGTGCTGTTATTAAGCAAGAGCGCGCCGAGAATCGCCTGTTCAGCCTCGATGGTTTCAGGGACCGGGAGGGTGCGACGAGGGCCACGGCCCTCGCGTATGTTGTGAACGTCGGCGCTCAAGCAGCTGCCCTCGTCACGCGAGAGAAGATCTGCGCAAGACGCGCTGACTGCTTCGCGCTTGCTGTCGAGCCGCGGCGGCCGAGCTGCCGGACAAGGCTGTCGACGAAGCTCATTTCCCATTCGGTGAGCGCGCCGCTCCCATACATGGCAAGCCATGTGGCACGGTCGCGGTCAGAGTTGGCCTGCCGCGCGCGGTGCCCCGGCGCCCAGGTGGCGGAGGTCGGGCGAAACGGCTGGAGTGAAGGTCTATCGTTTTCCTGGCCCCGGATTGCCGCGGCTAAATCATGAAAATCAGCACCGGCACTGCGAAGAGCAGCGCCAATCGCGCGAACGGCTGCGAGCACCTCGTTGTCGTTCTGGCGGCTAAGCGAGGGGATCAACGTCGCGATGCGAGCGGCCGGGATCATCGTGCGCTCTCCGCGAAGACGAAGGAGGCGACAATACGTGCGCGGTCGGCGCCAATGCCAAAGCGACGAGCTACGAAGTCGGCTTGCAGAGCATGAATATCATCGTTATTTGGTCGTTGGAGCCCGCCGGGAAGCAGCTCATTGAGGGGTCCGATCACTGCGCATGCGGTGGCGGGCCCCTCCGCATTTGAGGGGCTGCGCATCCGCTATGCCGCCACCGCCACCGGCGGCCGCGCGAAGCGCTGGATCGACGCTTCAGTGATCAGCGTCTTGGCGCCAACCTTCACGACGTCGAGCTTGCCTTCGTTGATAAGCTTGAAGACGGTCGTTTTGCCGAGATCGAGCCTCTCGCAGGTGCGCTTGATTGAGCTGAGGACGGGCCCTTCGGATACTTGATAGTCCATCGTGTTCGCATCCTTCCGCGTGAACCGATGCGGAGGATAGTGGCTCGGTTGAAAGAGGCTGTCGTTGGACAAGTGTGGACTTAAGTGGACAGAAGCCTAGTCAGAATTGGTTTGTCGCCAAGCAGCCGTTCTGGCGCGATACATGGTTTTCGGATCAATCTTGTCGATCGAGATGCCAAGTTCGAGAGCGATGGTTGATCGCAGAACCTCGCGATGCATGCCGATAAGACCGACCGGATCCCCGTCTGGATAAAGCTTACGAAGCGCCGCGATGATAGGAGCGCGAGCTCCAAGAGGCCGTCCCCCGCGGCGGCGCATAGCCGGCGCAAGCTCTGGCATCCTCCGCGGCTCATGCGCGGGCGACATTGGAGCGCTGCCTTCGACTTCTAGCGGTGGTACGCCAGTTGCGATCCGAACAGCGCCCTCCACGAGAAATTCGATGTCACCCAAGGCGTCGATACGCTCTTCTTCGTCTTTGATAGCGACAGCCCGCCGAAGCATGCTCTCAGCGCCCACCTCGAGCGTCCGGCGTGCATAATCAAGTGCCGCGCGGACATGCGGGGCCTCATCTGTGCGCGGGTTCAGCAAAGATCGGATCAGCGCGCGACAGCTCCACTCAGCCATTTCAGCCTCGCTCATGCTTTGCAGCTGCTCGTCGAACGGATCGGTGTCGCTTGCCATAAGCGCCTCAAGATGCCTTCACTGCCCGCAACGTCGTCGACAACGTCACGACCTTCGTATCCATCTGCGCCGAGGTGACGAAGCTGGCCCACGCCTCCATCAGCGCGCGTCTCTTCGCCAGCGCGTCGCTGCGGCGGTACGCGCGCTCGGTCTCGGTCCCGACCTGATGAGCAAGCGCTTCCTCGGCAAGCTCGCCCGGGAAGGTGGTCTCGGCATGTACCCAATCGCGGAAGCTGGATCTGAAGCCGTGAGCGGTGACGTCGCCGCGGCCCATGCGTTTGAGAAGCGCGCCGAAAACCATGTCGGACATCTCGTGGCCCGAAGCGCCGGCGAACACCAGGGCGGCGGGATCGCTTGGCATGTGAGCCTGGAGCAGGGCGGCGGCGGCCGGAGAGAAGGGCACGCGATGTACCTTCTTGCCCTTCATCCTCACGCCGGGGATGGTCCAAAGCGCGTTGGCACGATCGATTTCCGCAGCCGGCATGCCGCGTACCTCGCCCGAGCGCGCGGCGGTTAGGATCAGGAACTGCAGCGCCCGAGCCGATGTAGCATCGCGATCGACTAGCTCGGCGTAAAACGCGGGCACCTCCGCATACGGCATCGCGGGGTGGTGCCCGCGCTGTAACTTCGCAGCGCGGGGCAGGATCGCAGCAAGGTGGCCCTTCCATCGAGCTGGGTTTTCGCCAGTGCGCATTCTCTGCGCGGTGGCTGCGTCAAGCACGCGCTCGATACGACCGCGCAACCGACGCGCCGTCTCCGGCTTAGCCTGCCATAACGGCCGCAGCGCGTTTAAAACATGCTCCGTCAAGACGTCCGCGATGGGCATTTCCCAGATCGCCGCGGCGTGATCCTGCAGCGTTTGGCGCCACTGGCGCCGATGCGCCTCATTGCGCCAGGTCGCATCCTGATCGTCCATGAATTGAGAGGCGACTTCTCCGAAGGTCTTCGAAGGTCGCTTGGCGCTGACGCGGGCTTGCAGGGGGTCGACGCTGGCAAGGATCGACCGGCGATGCTGCGCTGCGGCTTCACGCGCTTCCGCCAGCGTGACGTCTCGAGCCGGCCCGAGCCCTGCCTCACGCTGGCGTCCGTTGAACGTATACAGGAACACCCACGACTTGGCGCCGGTGGCGGAAACGCTCAAATACAAATTAGCGCCGTCGGCGTGTCGGCCGGGCGTCTTGATAGTCGCGACAAATCGAGCAGTGAGCCGGTTGGCCTGCCGAGCCACAGCGAAGGCTCCCTAGAGGTGTCCCTAGTTTAGGCCGCGATCCTGCGCGAACCACGGCGGACCGTCAAGAACGGCCGATGCCGTCCCCACAGCGATAAATTGGATTAAGAGAACTCTGGCGAACCGCTGCGATCAACGCTCTGGCGTCCCGGAAGGGATTCGAACCCCTGACCTACGGTTTAGGAAACCGTTGCTCTATCCTGCTGAGCTACCGGGAC
>JAUTBS010404300.1:0-17144 GCA_032361285.1 Aequorea victoria | reverse complement strand
AACACTATTAGGGTTTATGGAGTTTAAATTCTAGAGTTTGAACCCTTGGTAAATCTATTAGGGTAAATTTATGCCTATGCTAGATTTTACGAAAATTCAGGTTATTACACAAAAAACATGAAAATGATTGTTATCGATGTGGGATAAAAGAGTATTGGTCACATACATGTCGTACGTCCGCATTTTGCGAATCTCTACCAAGAATCAATAAACAAAGGAAAAGAAATAGAAAAACACATTGCGGATCATGAAGAGCCCATTGATATTACTCATCTTGATATTTATGATTTCTTTAAAGATCCAAATGGTAGAATTGATCATTTAATCGGTGATAAAATTATCCACATCGATTAATATTATTTTTTGTTATACGTTTTAATTTCATATTAATAAAAGTTTCTTTTCATCATGCTTTTATTCTATATATATTTTGTTTATGTGAAGAACCATAGATTTTGTTGCATTATCAAATTAAAAGAAAATTGATGGAGATATTTTTCTAGCAGACAATGCAACAACGCACACTATCTTTCGAGGTAAAGAATATTTTTATAAATTTAATATTGACAAAAGGTACAGTAAATACAATGTCAATTTCTACAAACTTAATTTAAGGCTCCGGAAGATCGAATATTATATTATCAAAAGGTACAAAACTTTGTATTGATGATACTTTATATTCTACCAGATCCAGAAGAGATCTGTTAAGTTTTAAAGACTTACGTCATAATAGTTATCATCTTGAAATCATAAATGAAGGCACATAAGAATATCTTTGTATTGCTTCTAATATTTTTTGCCAAAAACTATTGTTAGAAAAAATTTCTGTCTTTTCTTTCGGATTATATTATACCACGACAAGAACAATTGAACCACATGTTATGTTGCGCCAGAACTGCTCTGATCCAAAATTATTTATGCTATGACATGATTGCCTTGGGCATCCAGAATCAATAATGAAGCATCGATTTATTAAAGATTCACATGGACATCCACTAAAGAATCATAAAGTTCTTTTACCAAGTGATTATCCATGTGTTGCCTGCTCACAAAAAAAAACAAATTGCGAGACCATCACCCTTGAAAATAGTTGTTGAATCCCTAACGTTTTTGGAAAAATTTCTAGAGGATGGTTGTGGTCCCATACATCCTTCATGTGGATGATTTTGTTATTTTATGGTTCTAATAGATGCATCAATTAGATATTTACATGTTTGTTTACACTCTACTCGGAATATTGCATTTGCTCGATTGCTTGTTCAAATCATTAGATTACGAGCACAATTTTCAAATTATCCAATTAAGACAATTTGTCTAGATAATGTTGGTGAATTTACATCGCAATCTTTTAATAATTATTGCATGTCTATTGGAATTAATGTTTCATACACTCATACTTAAAACGATTTAGCTTAATTTCTTATTAAAAGATTTCAATTAATTGCTCAACCTTTACTTATGAGGACAAAATTACCTATTTCTACTTAGGAACATGTTATACTACATGCTGTGTCACACCCCAAATTTTTTCAACATGGATCTGAGATCCGAAAGAGACGACTAGATTTCATAAGATTTCATATCAACTAGATCAAGCAAGAAGTTGATAAAAACATAAGTAAATTCTTAAGATTTCTTTAATAATTATATGTTCATGTAATTTTATTTTTTTGGAAATAGCCTCGATATTAGAAGAGGAAGAATTTCTAAAAAAAGATACGAAGTGTAAGATTTTTATGAAATTTCAGCAGAGTTTCTTCAATTTTTCGAATAACCAGACTGTTCAACCATCTATAAACTAATTTGGAAAGAAAATAATAACAATATATGCACGCTTTGCCTAGATCTCAACAACACACACAATCCATCCTTACTTCATATATACGCATTTAACCTCTATCTACGGTAATAAAACTAATCAACATATACATGAAGTACAAGTATTTAACTTAAGCCACAACAAAATGAACAACATAGAGAATGACCTTATTGCCTACATCATGAATGAGTCAAAATGAAAGAGCACCAACAAATGCATATCGAACTAGAAACCCAAAGGCATAGATCAGAAGATGGAATTAATTGTGAGGCGTTGTAGTATCTAGAATGTCCACCAACATGAACAAACCAGAGGGGTTAAAGCTTATAAATAACCAACAATTCTAAGTATGAACTAAAAGTATATGAAACATAAACCAAAATGAAATGTGATAGATGACATGTCATAATTAATGCATTTTAGGTTCTACAACCTTTACTCATTCCAAAATTACTTTCATTAGTTGGTTAATCAATTCAAGTAGCCACTAATGAGGCGCCTAAGAGAGTAGACAAACAAACATCTATTATCACTAGGCCTATGTGCCCTAGTAACAGTGCACCTGCCACCCAACTCACCTAGGCAATCCACGCACTAGTGAACCGAGATAGGTTCTACTTTCGAGACACTAACCTTCCGCGTATAGAAAATCCACTTGTGCAGCGAGCCTAGAACTCGTAAATAACCATTTCACTCACATTTTACGTTGAAGTGTTTTATACATTTCACTTTAAGAAAAATATCGTTTAACTGATTTTGATTTTTTCCATATCATACATATATCCAATGCCAAATATCTCAAGATCAACCATGCATAAAAGAGATTTTCATGTAAAATAGGTAATCCAAAAATGCAAGAATTAATTTCTATATTATACATCAAAATTGTAAGTCACAATAAGCAAAAACACCTACCTTAATCAATCTGAAGATTAAAAATGCAAAAAACTATAGAATAAACTCTGAGCTTCAATAATGGAAGTAAAGCTCTTAGGATCTGAAATAAGTATCAGGAAGTGTTGAGACACGACCTTAGTTGAGCGAGATGAAGGAAAGCTCACCCACCTCGACAAGCATTGAAATGCAACCTAAGTTTGAATAAAAATGAAAAATCACCCTAGAAAAGCGTGGAAACGCTTATCTAGGGACAAAAATAAAAATTCCATCTCGAAAAGTGCGAGACACGACCTAAGTTCGGTGAGACAAAAAAAATCTAACCCACCTCGGGCAGCATTGAAACTAAACCTAAGTTTGGACAAAAATAAAAAATCCCCCTAGAAAAGCGTGAAATGCTTATCTAGGAACACAAATAAAATTTCCATCTAGAAAAGTATTGAAACACGACCTAAGTTGGGCGAGACGAAAAAAAGCTCACCCACCTCGCGAAGCATTGAAATGCAACCGAAGTTTGGACAAAAACCAAAAATTCCCCTACAAAAGTGTAAAAACGCTTATTTAGGGACAAAGATAAAACTCTCCATCTTGGGAAGTGTAAAAATATGACCTAAGTTGGGCGAGACGAAAGAAAGATCACCCATCTCGGGAACCGTTGAAATGCAACCTAAGATGGATAAAAACAAAAAAAATCTCTTACAAAAGCGTGAAAATACTTATCTAGAGAAAAAAATAAAATTTCCATCTCGGGAAGTGTTGAGACACGACCTAAGTTGGGCGAGACAAAGGAAAGCTCATCCACCTCAGGAAGAGTTAAAACGCAACCTAAGTTTGGATAAAAATGAACAGCCCCTAGAAAAGCATGAAAACACTTATCTACGGACAAAGATAAAATTTCTATATTGGGAAGTGCTGAGACACGACCTAATTTGAGCGAGATGAAGGAAAGCTCACCCACCTCGGCAAGCATTGAAATGCAACCTAAGTTTTGAAAAAAATGAAAAATCCCCCTAGAAAATCGTGAAAACACTTATTTAGGGACAAAAATAAAAATTCCACCTCGGGAAGTGCGAGACACGACCTAAGTTTGCGAGACGAAGGAAAGCTTACCCACCTCGAGAAGCGTTGAAACAAAACCTATGTTTTGTAAAAAATCAAAAATTCCACTAAAAAATCGTGAAAATGCTTTTCTAGGGACAAAGATAAAATTTTCAGCTCATAAAGTGTTGAAACACAACCTAAGTTGGGCGAGATGAAGAAAAGCTCACCCACCTCCAGAAGCGTTGAAACGCAACTGAAGTTCGGATAAAAAACAAGAATTCCCAAAGAAAAGATTGAAAACTCTTATCTAGGGACAAAGATAAACATTTCCATCTTGAAAAGTGTTGAAACACGACCTAAGTTGGGCGAGACGAAGGAACGCTCGCCCATTTCGGGAACCGTTGAAACACATTCTAAGTTGGATAATAATAAAAAATTCTCCTAGAAAAGCGTAAAAATACTTATCTAGAGAAAAAAATAAAATTTTCATCTCGGGAAGTGTTGAGACATGACCTAAGTTGGGAGAGACGAAACAAAGCTCATCCACCTCGGAAAGTGTTAAAATGCAACCTAAGTGTGGATAAACCCCCCCTAAAAAAGCGTGAAAACGCTTATCTACGGAAAAAAATAAGATTTCCATACTGGGAAGTGTGGAGACACGATCTAAGTTTGGTGAGACGAAGGAAAGCTCACCCACCATGGCAAACATTGAAATGCAACCTAAGTTTGGATAAAAATAAAAAATTTCACTAGAAAAGCGTGAAAAACACTTATCTAGGGACAAAGATAATATTTCCATATTGAGAACTGTAAAAAACGACCGAAGTTACATGAGACGAAGGAAAGCTCACCCACCTCGGGAAGTGTTAAAACGCAAACTAAGTTTGGATAAAAATTACAAATCACCCTAGAAAAGTGTAAAAATGCTTGTCTTGGGACGAAGATAAAAATTTCCATCTCGGGAAGTGTTGACACACGACCTATATTGGGCGAGACGAAGGAATGTTCACCCATCTCAGAAAGCATTGAAACACAACCGAAGTTTGGATAAAAATGAGAAATCTCCCTAAAAAAGCGTGAAAATTGTTATCTAGGGACAAAGATTAAATTTCCATCTCGGGAAGTATTGAGACAAGACCTAAGTTGGACGAGACGAAGGAAATCTCACCGACCTCGGAAAATGTTGAAACGCAACCACAGTTTGGATAAAAATTCAAAAATCCCCCTAGAAAAGCATTGAAACGCCTATCTACGCATAAAAATAAAAATTCCATAACGGGAAGTGTTGAGACATGACCTAAGTTGGACGAGATAAAGGAAAGCTCACCAACCTCGGGAAGCGATGAAATGCAACCAAAGTTTGGATAAAAATTAAAAATCACCGTAGAAAAGCGTTGAAAAACTTATGTAGGCACAAAAATAAAAATTCCATAACGGGAAGTGTTGAGACATGACCTATGTTGGGCGATACGAATGATAGATCACCCACCTCGGAAAGCGTTGAAATGCAACCTAAGTTGGATAAAAATAAAAAATCCCCGTAGAAAAGTGTAAAAATGTTTATCTTGAGAAAAAAACAAAACTTCCATCTCGGGAAGTGCTGAGACACGACCTAAGTTGGGAGAGACGATGGAAACCACACCCACCTCCGAAAACATTAAAATGAAACCTAAGTTTAGATAAAAATGAAAACTGTCCCCAAAGAAGTGTGAAAACGCTTATCTAGAGACAAAAATAAAATTTTTATCTCGAGAAGTGTTGAGACATGACATAAGTTGGGTGAGAGGAAAGAAAGCTCACACACCTCGGGAAGCGTTAAAATGCAACCGAAGTTTGGATAAAAATGAAAAATTTGTCCTATCAAAGCGTGAAAATGCTTATCTAGGGAGTAAGATAAATTTTCATCTCGTGAAGTGTTGAAACACGACCTAAGTTGGACGAGACAAAAGAATGTTCACCCACCTTGGGAAGCATTGAAACACAACCTAAGTTTGAATAAAAATGAAAAATCTCCCAACAAAATTGTGGAAATGGTTATCTGGGGACAAAAATAAAAATTCTATCTCGGGAAGAGCGAGACACGATCTATGTTCGGCGAGACGAAGGAAAGCTCACCCACCTCAGGATCCATTGAAAGTAAACCTAAATATGGAACAAAATGAAAAATCCCCCTAGAAAAATGTCAAAACATTTATCAAGGGACAAAGATAAAATTCTGATCTCGGAAAGTGCTGAAACATGACCTAAGTTGAGCAAGACGAAGAAAAGCTCACCCACGTCGGGAGGCGTTTAAACGCAATCGAAGTTTGATTTTGCTAGAATAGCGTGAAAAAGCTTATCTAGGGATGAAGATAAAAATTTCCATCTTGAGAAGTGCTGAAACACGACCTAAGTTAGGCGAGACGGAGAAAAACTCACCCATCTCGGGAAGCGTTGAAAGGCAACCTAAGTTGGATAAAAATAAAAAATTCTCCAAAAAAGTGTGAAAATAATTATCTAGAGAAAAAAATAAAATTTACACGTCGGGAAATGCTGAGACACGACCTAAGTTGCACGAGACAAAGGAAAGCTCACCCACCTCGGAATTGTTGAAACGCAACCTAAGTTTGGAAAAAAAATTAAAACCTCCCTGGAAAAGCGTGAAAATGCTTATCTAGGGACAAAAATAAAAATTCCATCTCGGTAAGTGCGCGACACGACCTAAGTTGAGCGAGATGAAGGAAAACTCACCCACCTCGAGAAGCGTTGAAACAAAACCTAAGTTTGGACAAAAATAAAAAATCTCCCTAAAAAGCGAGAAAACTCTTATCTAGGGACAAAGATAAAATTTTCATCTTGGAAAGTGTTGAAACACGACCTAAGTTTCACGAGACGAATGAAAGCTCACCAATCTTGGGAAGCATTGAAACGAAACCTAAGTTTGGATCAAAAATAAGAATCCACCAAGAAAAGTGTGGAAACGCTTATCTAGGGAAAAAAATAAAAATTCCATCTCGGTATGTGCGAGACATGACCTAAGTTGGGCGAGATGAAGGAAAGCTCACCCATCTTTGGAAGCATTGAAACAAAAGCTCAATTTGGACAAAAATGAAAAATCACTCTAGAAAAGCGTGAAAACGCTTATCCAGGGATAAAGATAAAATTTCTATCTCGGGAAGTGTTGAGACATGACCTAAGTTACGAGAGATGAAGGAAAGCTCACCCACCTTGGGAAGCATTGAAACACAACCTAAGTTTGGATTAATAAAAACTCTGATAGAAAAATGTAAAAATGCATATCTAGAGACAAAGATAAAATTTCAATCTTGGGAAGTAATGAGACGCGACCTAAGTTGGGCAAGACGAAGGAAAGCTCACACACCTCGAGAAGCGTTGAAATGCAACCTAATTTCGGATAAAAATAAAAAAAAACTCCTAAAAAAGCATGAAAACACTTATCTAGGGACAGATAAAATTTTCATCTCAAGAAGTGTTGAAACGCGACCTAAGTTACATGAGACGAAGGAAAGTTCACCCACCTCGGGAAGTATTGAAACGCAACCAAAGTTTGGAGAAAAATTAAAAATACCACTAGAAAAGCGTTGAAACGCTTATCTAGGCACAAAAATAAAAATTCCATAACGGGAAGTGTTGAGACATGACGTATGTTGGGTGAGGCGAAGGATTGGTCACCCACATCGGGAAGCGTTGAAACGCAACCTAAGTTGGATAAAAATAAAAAATTCTCTAGAAAAGCGTAAAAACATTTGTCTAGAGAAAAAAATAAAACCTTTATCTCAGGAAGTGCTGAGATACGACCTAAGTTGGGCGAGACAGAGAAAAGTACAGTAACCTCGGAAAGCGTTAAAATGAAACCTAAGTTTGGATAAAAATGAAAATCTCCGTAAAAAAGTGTGAAAACGCTTATCTAGGGACAAAAATAAAATTTCTATCTCGGGAACTGTTGGGACACGACCTAAGTTAGGCGAGTGGAAAGAAAGCTCACCCACCTCGGGAAGCATTGTAATGCAACCGAAGTTTGGCCAAAAATGAAAAATTCATCCTATAAAAGCGTCAAAATACTGATCTGGGGAGAAAGATAAATTTTCATCTCGTGAAGTGTTGAGACACGACCTAAGTTGGATGAGACGAAAGAAAGCTCACCCACCTTGGGAAGCATTGAAACACAACCTAAGTTTGAATAAAAATGAATAATCTCCTTACAAAATTGTGCAAAGGCTTATCTAGGTACAAAAATTAAAATTCCATCACGGGAAGTGCGAGACACGATATAAGTTCGGCGAGATGAAGGAAAGCTCACCCACCTCGGGATGCGTTGAAGAACACCTAAGTTTAGACCAAAATGAAAAATCCCCGTAGAAAAAAGTAAAAGTGTTTATCTAGGGACAAATAAAATATTTTCTTATCGGAAAGTGCTGAAACACGACCTAAGTTGGGCGAGACGAAGAAAAGCTCACCCACATTGGGAGGCATTGAAACATAATCAACGTTTGATTCCTCAAGAAAAGCATGAAAATGCTTATCTAGGGACAAAGATAAAAATTTCCATCTTGAGAACTGTTGGAACACGACCTAAGTTAGGCGAGACGTAGTAAAGCTCACCCACCTCAGAAAGCGTTGAAAGACAACCTAAGTTGGATAAAAATAATTTTTTTTCTAGAAAAGCGTGTAAATACTTATCTAGAGAAAAAAGATTAAAATGTCGGGAAGTGTTGAAACACGACCTAAGTTGCACCAGACAAAGGAAAGCTCACCCACCTTGGGAAGCGTTGAAACGCAAGCTAAGTTTGGATAAAAATTAAACCCCCTAGAAAAGGGTGAAAATGCTTATCTAGAGACAAAAATAAAAATTCCATCTTGGTAAGTGTGAGACACGACCTAAGTTGGGCAAGATGAAGGAAAACTCATCCACCTTGGAAAGCGTTCAAACAAAACCCAAGTTTGGAAAAAAATAAAAAATCCCTCTTAAAAAGCGAGAAAACTCTTATCTAGGGACAAAGATAAAATCTCCATATTGTAAAGTGTTGAAACACGACCTAAGTTAGGCGAGACGAAGGGAAACTCACCCACCTCGGGAAGCGTTGAAAAACAAGCTATGTTTGGATAAAAATAAAAAATCCCCCTAGAAAAGCGTCAAAATGCTTATTTAGGGACAAAGATAAAATTTGCATCTAGGAATTGTTGAGACACGACCCAAGTTGCACGAGACGAATGAAATCTCACCAACCTCGGGAAGCATTGAAACGCAACCTAACTTTGGATAAAAATTAGAAATCCCATTAGAAAAGTGTGGAAATGCTTATCTAGGGACAAAAATAAAAACTCCATCTCGGTATGTGTGAGACACGACCTAAGTTGGGCGAGATGAAGGAAAGCTCACCCATCTCTGGAAGCGTTGAAAAGAAACCTCAATTTGGATAAAAATGAAAAATCACTATAGAAAAGCGTGAAGACGCTTATCCGGTGATAAAGATAAAATTTCCATCTCGGGAAGTGTTGAAACACGACCTAAGTTACGCGAGATGAAGGAAAGCTCATCCACATCGGGAAGCGTTGAAACGCAACCTAAGTTTGGATAAAAATGAAAAATTCCCATAGAAAAGGGTGAAAACCCTTATCTAGGGACAAAGATAAAATTTCCATCTCGAGAAGTGTTAAAAATGACAAAAGTTACATGAGATGAATGAAAGCTCATCCACCTCGGGAACTGTTAAAAAAGAAACTAAGTTTGGATAAAAATTACAAATCCCCCTAGAAAAGTTTGAAAACGTTTATTTTGGGAAAAACATAAAAATCTCCATCTCAGGAAGTGTTGACACACAACCTATGTTGTGCGAGACGAAGGAAAGCTCACCCTTCTCGGCAAGCATTGAAACACAACCGAAGTTTGGATAAAAATGAGAAATCCCCCTAGAAAAGCGTGAAAACGCTTATCTTGGGACAAAGATTAAATTTTCATCTCGGGAAGTATTGAGACAAGACCTAAGTTGGACGAAACGAAGGAAAGCTCACCCACCTCGGGAAGCGTTGAAACGCAACCAAAGTTTGGATAAAAATTAAAAATCCCCCTAGAAAAGCGTTAAAAGGCTTATCTACGCACAAAAATAAAAATTCCATAACGGGAAGTGTTGAGACATGACCTAAGTTGGACGAGACGAAGAAAAGCTCAGCACCTCGGGAACCGTTGAAACGCAACCAAAGTTTGGATAACAATTAAAAGTCCCCCTAGAAAAGCGTTGAGACGTTCTCTAGGCACAAAAATAAAAATTCCATAACGGGAAGTGTTGAACATGACCTATGTTAGGCGAGGCGAAGGATAGCTCACCCACCTCGGGAAGCGTTGAAACGCAACCTAAGTTGGATAAAAATAAAAAATTTCCTAGAAAAATGTAAAAATATTTATCTAGAGCAAAAAATATAACATCCATCTCGGGAAGTGCTGAGATGCGACCTAAGTTGGGCGAGGCGGAGGCAAGCACACCCACCTCGAAAAGCGTTAAAATGAAACCTAAGTTTGGATAAAAATTAAAAAATCTCCCTAGAAAAGTGTGAAAACGCTTATCTAGGGACAAAAATGAAATTTCCATCTCGAGAAGTGTTGGGACACGACCTAAGTTATGCGAAGGGAAGAAAGCTCACCCACCTCGGGAAGCATTGAAATGCAACCAAAGTTTGGATAAAAATGAAAAATTCATCCTATAAAAGCGTGAAAATGCTGATCTAGGGAGAAAGATTAATTTCCATCTCGTGAAGTGTTGAGACACGACCTAAGTTGGACGAGACGAATGAAAGCTCACCCACCTTGGGAAGCGTTGAAAGACAACCTAAGTTTAGATAATAGTGAAAATATCCCAAGAAAATTGTGCAAATGCTTATCTAGGGAAAAAAAAATCCATCTCGGGAAATGTGAGACACGATCTAAGTTTAGCGAAATGAAGGAAAGCTCACCCACCTCGGGATGCGTTGAAAGTAAACCTAAGTTTAGACCAAAATGAAAAATCTCTCTAGAAAAATGTGAAAACGTTTATCAAGAGACAAAGATAAAATTTTCATCTCAGAAAGTGCTGAAACACGACATAAGTTGGGCTTGACGAAGAAAAGCTCACCCACGTCGGGAGGCGTTAAAACATAATCGAAGTTGCATTCCTCTAGAAAAGCGTAAAAATGCTTATCTCGGGACAAATAAAAAAATTCTCATCTTGAGAAGTGTTGAAACACGACCTAAGTTAGACGAGACGAAGGAATGCTCACCCACCTCGGGAAGCGTTGAAAGACAACCTAAGTTGGATAAAAATAAAAAATTCTCCAAAAAAGCGTAAAAATACTTATCTAGAGAAAAAAAATAAAATTCACATGTCGGGAAGTATTGAGACAAGACCTAAGTTGGACGAGACGAAGGAAAGCTCACCTACCTCGGGAAGCGTTGAAACGCAACCAAGGTTTGGATAAAAATTAAAACTCCCCCGAGAAAAGTGTTAAAACATTTATATAGGCACAAAAATAAAATTCCATATCAGGAAGTGTTGAGACGTGGCCTAAGGTGGGCGAAACGAAAGATACCTCACTCACCTCGGGAAACGTTGAAATAAACCTAAGTTTGGATAAAAATGAAAAATCCACCTAGAAAAGCCTCAAAATACTTATCTATGGAAAAAGATAAGATTTCTATATCGGGAAGTGCTGAGACACGACCTAAGTTAGGAGAGACGAAGGAAAGTTCACCCACTTCGGCAAGCATTGAAATGCAACCTAAGTTTGGATAAAAATGAAAAATCCTCCCAGAAAAGGTTGAAAACCCTTATCTAGGGACAAAGTCAAAATTTATATCTCGAGAAGTGTTAAAAACGACAGAAGTTACAAGAGACGAAGGAAAGCTTATCCACCTCGGGAAGTGTTAAAACAAAAACTAAGTTTAGATAAAAATTACAAATCCCCCTAGAAAAGTGTGAAAACGTTTATCTTGGAACAAAGATAAAAATCTCCATCTCTGGAAGTGTTGATACACGACCTATGTTGTGCGAGACGAAGGAAAGGTCACCCCTCTCGGCAAGCATCAAAACACAACCGAAGTTTGGAAAAAAAATGAGAAATTGCCCTAGAAAAGCGTGAAAATTCTTATCTAGGGACAAAGATTAAATTTCCATCTCGGGAAGTATCGAGACAAGGCCTAAGTTCGACGAGATGAAAGAAAGCTCACCCAACTCGGGAAGCGTTGAAACGCAACCAAAGTTTGGATAAAAATTAAAAATCCCCCTAGAAAAGTGATGAAACGCTTATCTAGGCACATAAATAAAAAATTCCATAACAGAAAGTGTTGAGACATGACCTAAGCTGGACGAGACAAAGAAAAGCTCACCCACGTCGGGAAGCGTTGAAACGCAAAAAAAGTTTTGATAAAAATTAAAAATCCCCGTAGAAAAGCGTTGAAACGCTTATCTAGGAACAAAAATAAAAATTCCATAATGGGAAGTGTTGAGACATGACCTATGTTGGGCGAGGTGAAAGACAGGTCACCCACCTCGGGAAGCATTGAAACGCAACCTAAGTTGGATAAAAATAAAAAATTCTCCTAGAAAAGTGTTGAAACGCTTATCTAGGCACAAAAATAAAAATTCCGTAACGGAAAGTGTTGAGACATGACCTAAGCTGGACGAGACGAAGAAAAGCTCACCCATGTCGGGAAGCATTGAAATGCAACTAAAGTTTTGCTAAAAAATAAAAATGCCCCTAGAAAAGTGTTGAAACGCTTCTCTAGGAACAAAAATAAAAACTCCATAACGGGAAGTGTTGAGACACGACCTATGTTGGGTGAGGCACATGATAGGTCACCCACGTCTGGAAGCGTTGAAACGCAACCTAAGTTGGATAAAAATAAAAAATTACCCTAGAAAAGCGTAAAAAAATTATCTGGAGCGAAAAATAAAACTTTCATCTCGGGAAATACTGAGATACGACCTAAGTTGGGCGAGACAGAGGAAAGCACACCCACCTCGGAAAGCGTTAAAATGAAACCCAAGTTTGGATAAAAATGAAAAATCTTTCTAGAAAAGTGTGAAAACGCTTATGTATGGACAAAAATAAAATTTCTTTCTCGAGAAATGTTGGTACACGACCTAATTCGGGCGAGAGGAAAGAATGCTCACCCACATCGGGAAGCATTGAAATGCAACCGAAGTTTGGATAAAAATAAAAAATTCATCCTATAAAAGCGTGAAAATACAAATTTAGGGAGAAAGATAAATTTCCATCTCGTGAAGTGTTGAGACACGACCTAATTTGGATGAGACGAAGGAAAGATCACTCACCTTGGGAAGCGTTCAAACACAACCTAAGTTTGAATAAAAATGAATAATCTCCTTACAAAATTGTGCAAACGCTTATCTAGGGAGAAAAATAAAAATTCCATCTCGGGAAGTGCGAGACACGATCTAAGTGCGGCGAGATGAAGGAAAGCTCAACCACCTCGGGATGCGTTGAAAGTAAACCTAAGTTTAGACCAAAATGAAAAATCTCCGTAGAAAAAAGTAAAAACGTTTATCTAGGGACAAATATAATATTTTTTTATCGGAAAGTGCTGAAACACGACCTAAGTTGGGCGAGACGAAGAAAAGCTCACCCACGTTGGGAGGCATTGAAACGTAATCAACGTTTGATTCCTCAAGAAAAGCATGAAAATGCTTATCTAGGGACAAAGATAAAAATCTCCATCTTGAGAAGTGTTGGAACACGACCTAAGTTAGGCGAAACGAAGGAAAACTCACCCACCTCGGAAGCGTTGAAAGACAACCTAAGTTGGATAAAAATAAAAAATTCTCCAAAAAAGAGAGAAAATATTGTCTAGAGAAAAAAATAAAATTTACATGTCGGGAAGTGTTGAAACACCACCTAAGTTGCACGAGACAAAGGACAGCTCACCCACCTCGGGAAGCGTTGAAACGTAATCTAAGTTTGGATAAAAATTAAAACCCTTCTAGAAAAGTGTGAAAATGCTTATCTAGGTACAAAAATAAAAATCCCATCTTCGTAAGTGTGAGCCACGACCTAAGTTGGGAAAGATGAAGAAAAACTGACCCACCTTGAGAAGCGTTGAAACAAAATCTATGTTTGGACAAAAATAAAAATCCCTCTGAAAAAGAGAGAAAACTCTTATCTAGGGACAAAGATAAAACTTCCAACTTGGAAAGTGTTGAAACACGACCTAAGTTAGGCGAGACGAAGAAAAGATCACCCACATCGGGAAGCGTTGAAACACAAGCTAAGTTTGCATAAAAATAAAAATTCCCCTAGAAAAGCATGAAAACGTTTATCTAGGGACAAAGATAAAATTTGCATCTTGGAAGTATTGAGACACAACCTAAATTGCACGAGAGGAATGAAAGCTCACCAACCTCGGGAAGCGTTGAAACGCAACCTAAGTTTTGATAAAAATTAAAAATCCCCATAGAAAAGTGTGGAAACGCTTATCTAGGGTCAAAAATCAAAATTCCATCTCGGTATGTGTGAGACACGACCTAAGTTGGCCGAGATGAAGGAAAGCTCACCCATCTCTTGAAGCGTTGAAACAAAATCTCAATTTGGACAAAAATGAAAAATCACTCTAGAAAAGCATGAAGACGCTTTTCTAGAGATAAAGATAATTTTTCCATCTCTGGAAGTGTTGAAACACGACCTAAGTTATGCGAGATGAAGGAAAACTCACCCACCTCGGGAAGCGTTGAAACAAAACCAAAGTTTGGATTAAAAAAAATTATCATAGAAAAATTTAAAAATGCATATCTAGAGACATATAAAATCTCAATCTTGGGAAGTATTGAGACACGACCAAAGTTGGCCAAGACGAAGAAAAGTTCACGCACCTCGGGAAGCGTTGAAACACAACCCAAGTTCGGATAAAAATAAAAAAACCTTCTAGAAAAGCACAAAAACACTTATTTAGGAACAAAAATAAAATTTCCATCTTAAGAAGTGTTAAGACGCGACCTAAGTTACACAAGACAAAGGAAAGCTCACCCACCTCGGGAACTGTTGAAATGCAATCGAAGTTTGGATAAAAATTACAAATCTCCCTAGAAAAGTGTAAAAATGCTTATTTTGGGACATTAATAAAATTTCCATATCGAATAGTGCTGAGACAGGACCTAAGTTGGGCGAGACGAAGGAAAGCTCACCCACCTCTGGAACCATTAAAATGAAACCTAAGTTTCGACAAAAATAAAAAAATACCGCTAGAAAAGTGTGAAAACGCTTATCTAGGGACAAAGATAAAAATCCCCACCTCGAAAAGTGTTGACACACGACCCATGTTGGGCGAGACAAAGGAAAGCTCACCCACACTGGGAAGCATTGAAACGCAACCAAAGTTCGGATAAAAAATTAAAAATCCCCCTAGAAAAGCGTTGAAACGCTTATTTAGGCACAAAAATAAAGATTTTATATCGGGAAGTGTTGAGACATGACCTAAGGTGGGCGAGACGAAAGATACATCACCCACCTCGGGAAATGTTGAAATAAACCTAAGTTTAGATAAAAATGAAAAAATCCTCCTAGAAAAGCGTGAAAATACTTATCTAGGGACTTATCTAGGGACAAAGATAAAATTTTCATCTCGGGAAGTGTTGAGACACAACCTAAGTTGGTAGAGATGAAAGAAAGCTCAACCACCTTGGGAAGCGTTGAAACGCAAATGAAATTTGGATAAAATTGAGAAATTTGTCCTAGAAAAGTGTAAAAATACTTATCTAGGGAGAAGATAAATTTCCATCTCGGGAAGTATTGAGACACAACCTAAGTTGAAGAAGACGAAGAAATCTCAACCACACTGGCAAGCATTAAAATGCGACCTAAGTTTGGATAAAAATGAAAAATCCACCTAGAAAAGCCTCAAAACGCTTATCTACAGACAAAGATAAGATTTCCATATTGGGAAGTGTTGAGACACGACCTAAGTTAGGAGAGACGAAGGAAAGCTCACCCACCTCGGCAAGCATTGACATGCAACCTAAGTTTGTATAAAAATGAAAAATCCCCCTAGAAAAGGGTGAAAACCCTTATCTAGGGACAAAGATAAAATTTCCATCTCGAGAAGTGTTAAAAATGACAGAAGTTACACGAGATGAAGGAAACTCATCCACCTTGGGAAGTGTTAAAACGGAAACTAAGTTTGGATAAAAATTAGAAATCCCCCTAGAAAAGTGTGAAAACGTCTATCCTGGGACAAAGATAAAAATCTCCATTTTGGGAAGTGTTGACACACGCCCTACGTTGCGCGAGACGAAGGAACGCTCACCCATCTCGACAAGCATTGAAACACAACCAAAGTTTGGATAAAAATGAGAAATCCCCCTAGAAAAGCGTGAAAAAGCTTTTCAAGGAACAAAGATTAAATTTCTATCTCGGGAAGAATTGAGACAAAACCTAAGTTAGACGAGATGAAGGAAAGCTCACCCACCTCGGGAAGCGTTGAAACGCAACCAAAGTTTGGATAAAAATTAAAAATCCCCCTACAAAAGCGTTGAAATGCTTATTTAGGCACAAAAATAAAAATTCCATAACGGGAAGTGTTGAGACATGACCTAAATTGGACAACACGAAAGAAACCTCACCCACCTCGGGAAGCCTTAAAATGCAACCAAAGTTTGGATAACAATTAAAAATCCCTCTAGAAAAGCGTTAAGACGCTACTCTAGGCACAAAAATAAAAATTCCATAACGGGAAGTGTTGAACATGACCTATGTTGGGCGAGGAAAAGGATAGCTCACCCACCTCGGGAAGCGTTGAAGCGCGACCTAAGTTGGATAAAAATAAAAAATTCCCTAGAAAACCGTAAAAATGTTTATCTAGAGCAAAAAATAAAACAACTATCTCGGAAAGTGCTGAGATGCGACCTAAGTTGGGCGAGGCAGAGGAAAGCACACCCACCTCGGAAAGCGTTAAAATGAAACCCAAATTTGGATAAAAATAAAAAATCTCCATAGAAAAGTGTGAAAACGCTTATCTAGGGACACCTAAGTTGGATAAAAATAAAAAATTCCCTAGAAAAGCATAAAAATGTTTATCTAGAGAAAAAAATAAAACATCCATCTCGGGAAGTGTTGGGATGCGACCTAAGTTGGCCGAGGCAGAGGAAAGCACACCCACCTCAGAAACCGTTAAAATGAAACCTAAGTTTCGATAAAAATGAAAAATCTCCCTAGAAAAGTGTAAAAACGCTTATGTAGGGACAAAAATAAAATTTCTATATCGGGAAGTGTTGGGACACGACCTAAGTTGGGCGAGGGGAAAGAAAGCTCACTGATCGCTGTCGTTTGCGGTTAAAGATAAAATTTATAAAATAACCGAGTAATACAACCTACTCCGTAGAATAGTGTGTAAGACCGGATGTCGATCCAC
>JAUTBS010404299.1:0-25581 GCA_032361285.1 Aequorea victoria | reverse complement strand
GCATGGACCGAGTCTTGGGTTGGGGTGTAACCTTGTGTCTAGCACGGCTAGGTTTAATTTTGGTTGGACTTTGTGTTAACGTGATTGAGTTCACGTGGATATGACTTGAATTTGTGATTTTGTGATGGAGTGGGTGGGATCCCTTCCATGTTGTGACCGTTTGATAGGTATTGAGTTTTGTTAGTTGCACCGTATTGAACTAAGACTTTAGCACAGTAGTCAAGGACTTCATCCTTGGGCTTTCATGAGCTAGTTGGGTATGTCACTCGTCTATGACTCATGTTGTGGCCAGGTGGGTCTTCGTGATCGGTTCTATCCAATGTCTGCATGATCTGGTGGGTATGTCACTCTTTCGGAATCATGGCGCTGCTATGGGGGACTGTATCCGACTGGCTAACGGTTTAAACTACCCAAGTTTTAGCTGCAAAGTTCAGGTTTTTTCTATTGTTATGGTTTGGGTAGTATGTTTTTGTCGGATCCTTTTGGCGTAAAGGAGTCCTGGTCGTGTATCAGAGTTACATTATTTTCACATATCATTTTCTGTTATACCCGTGTATGTATTTAAGTGTAGAAATATTTGGTTCGGGAATCTCTTTCTAGGCTTCGTAGCTCACGACATTTCATGCCAGGATTCGAAGAGAAAATGGTGATCGAGGTACAGACCGAGGAGTAGGCAGAGCTGTGGCCTATATGTCTTGCGACAACCGAAGACTTATGTTTTATAACTGAAGACTTCTCTTTTTATTTTCTTTTATATTGCTGCTAGAATGGAATGTAAATTTAAAACAGGTGATGTGATGTGCGAAGACTTAAACAGTATTATCTACCGATAAATATTAAGTTATGTTGAATGGTTGTCATTAGAATAACCCTAAATATTATATTTATGTCTCATAACGACCCTGGAAATTTTGGGGCGTTACATGCTGTCGGTCCATCTGTAGCTTCCCAGGGATCTGCCCTGCGAACTTGGGCTTGGGAGCGTGAGGCCGAGAGTGATGAGGATTTTGATTCGGAGAATGCCACTACCTATGCATCCTCCCTCCCGGAGTCTTCGCATCGCACTCGTCGTCAACATGATTAGGATCTCCTTTCTTTATTTATATTTTGATGTAGGCTCAAGATACACTTTTCCTTTTCTTGCATATACATTTTATTTATTTGTGGGATAGGCCTTCATGCCTAGTTGGATTATTTAATTTATCATTTTCCTTTTCTGGTTTCTTTTCCTTCTCTCTCTTGTGCATGAATATATTTTTTTGTATACATACATGGATGGATTGCCCTTTATTTACATGGATTGTTATACACATGGTTTCATTATATACAGAGATTATGTGTGTACAGGTTTATGTACAGAGATGGTGATTTACATATGTACAGGGTGCTATTTACAGGGATTATGTGTAGGGTGCTATTTATAGGAATTTCTATGTACATGAGTTATTTACAGGAAACCATGTACAGGGATCTATTTGCATGGATAAAGAATCTATTTATAGGATTATGTGTTTTTTTATATTTATATACCATATTATTTATTTACGAAGGTATGAAGAATTAATAAAAAAACTATTTACAAGGAGATTATTTACAGAGATTTATATACAAGGAGATTATGTACAAAGAATTTTTTTATGTACATGAGGTATTTTTTTCTCTTCTTTTTTTTGTTGTGCTTGCTCTTTTTCGGGGTTGCGTTGTACATTTTTACATTTTTCATATGTACGAATACCTATTCATGGATGCTAGGAGATAGCAGGTCATAGACCTAAGCGGTCACGCTAACACCCATAGATATTAAGTGGTAGTGGTGATAGACATAGACATAAAGCATGGGAAAATAAAAACTACTTTCTTTACAACAGAGGTGGCGTAGCGTCATGTAGGATGACATGGCGCACGCCATATGATGTGGTGCACGCTATGCTGAGGTATGTGATATAGCGATGTTCCATGTGATGATTGTGCTGAGACCAGGTTCTGATTCCCTAGATTTTCTATAAAAGGAGGTCTAGCCTTCCTTTAAACAACTATCCCTGATTCTGCAACATGGCTTCTTCCACCCAAGACTCTCTATCTTGCTGAACTGATAAATTTACCCAAATCGAGCAAACTAACTTCATAAATTTTGGCCTGAACACTCTCTTCCGTCTGAGATCTGTGAGGATGGACTGGAATTTCCTGAAGTCATCCACTCAGTTGTGGAATTTGGTGGCTCATACTTTCAGGCTTGGAGATGAGGAGCTATATCCGACCATCGAAGAGTTCGAAGCTATTCTACGTCTTTTCCCTTGAGCTAAGGTTTTGATTCCTTCATTATCGGTGAGTCCAAAGAAACTCCTGCGCGATTTATGCAATTTAAGCGGTAGTGAAGCTTCTCTCATTCTGCATGGTGGGGTTCTTAACACATCCTTCCAGGTGAGTCATTTTTGTTATGTCGGCTCTCTTTCTGGCTTCACTCTAGAGTTTTGCCGTCGCTATGCCTTGTGCATCTATTTTTTGGCCCAATTTCTTCTTTCCCCAGGAGATGATGATGTCAGCACTACCTTAGTACATGTAGCCTCCCAGATAAAAGAGGAGAAGAACTTTATACCACTAGTCCTGGCAGCGACACTAATTGGTTTGGATGTTGTACAATCCGGTGCCTCTTTTGCTTTTGCGGACCGGCCCCCTACTTCTCCAACTATCTCTCAAAGATCTCCTTTCTACACATTTCTTTCAATTTTTCCGCTCAGGCTCTCATTTTTCTCATGTTTTTGAATTTTTCCGCTCAACTCTCCTTTTATATATCTCTCAATTTTTCTGCTCAACTCTCCTTTTTCTATATGTTTCTCTCAAATCTGGTTGATGGAGAAGGTGAATATTTTAGAGTATCCACTGACAGAATTCTATACCCCAAGAGTCTTTCTTCAAAGAGGGGTTTGCTGCCCTTGCGTTACCCTGACTAAGTGGCATGATTTCTTTGAGGCTCAGACGGGTGAGAACATCTGCTGGCATTGTCCCTGGTGGGCCATTCCTATGGCGACGACTTCGACTATGGAGCATTCTAGGGTTTTGCTTGCAGGCTTGAGCTTGACCACTTTCTATTTCCCTTCTCGTATTCTGCGTCAGTTGGATCGTGCTCAGTCGGGCCTTTTGGCATCGACTCATATGTCCACTTCCTTTCATCAGGCTCTATTTCTAGAGCGTTATCGGTGGTTTTGGTCATCTCGGAGGATGATTGACTCAGAAGATCCCTGAGTAATACCTTTCTGATGTAATCTTTTCAGCTGGGAAGGGATATAGAGCGGGAAGAAGACAATGATGTGAAGAAGGAAGGACTCAATCTAGTTGCTCCTGCTGCACTTCCATTATTATGTTATCTTCTTTCTCTTTTATTTTTTTTAGAAAAAGATTTAGGATTTGCACTTTTCCCTTTTCATGTATAAACTTTGTTCATAAAAGCTAAGCAATAAAAATTTCTCCCTTTCCTGATCTTTGATCTTCTTACTTCAATTGCTTGATGTTTGTTTTTTCCATATAAGGAAAATAAATCAAAGGATTTAAAAAGATCTTCACATTGAAATCATAATTAGATAGAGGGTTTTTGAAAGATAAAGCTTGGGTAAGTGTTTTCCCTTTTTCTTTCTCTTTTTGTCATTTTTTATTTTGGGAGAGGTTTATTTATGTACAGGTTTGGGCCAAACTTCAGATTGAAGTTGCCTATATATTCCAAAAAAAAGAAGGAATCATGCCACAACGTAGTTCCAGTCTGGTTCCACTCTAGATTTTAACACTCTCCTTTTTTGATGCCCTTATCTTGCCAAAGTCGCCCTTTTGGGTTTTCAACCTTACGAGTTGCTCTTACTTTTGCTTGGGTTGTTTAATTTCATCAGCTTTTTTTTAACCTACCGCGCCTCTCTTATTTTTATATATATATTTTTTAAGGGTAGTACTTTTTAAGCTGGTCCAAATTGGTTGGAGTATTGAAAGTGTTTCCATCCAGGTCCATAATAATAACATCTCCTCCCGTTATAATTGCTTTGATTATATATAGCCCGGCCCAATCTGGCTTGAATTTCCCTCTTAGGTCAAAGATAGGGGCTCGGATTTTTTTTAGTACAAGGTCCCCTTCCTTGAGATCCCTGGTCTTGACCTTCTTGTTAAATGCTCGGGCTACCCTTTTCTGATAGCCTTGAATGTGAAAGAGTGCCCTCAGTCTTCTTTCGTCAAACAAAAGTAAGTTCTCGGAATGATCCCTCTGCCATTTTTCTTCTGGTATACTGCATTCTGCTATAACTCTGAGAGAAGGAACTTCTAGCTCTGCGGGTAGGACAACTTTCATCCCGTATACTAGAAAGTTGGGGTGACTCTTATCGAGGCTCGGATTGACGTCCTATAGCCCCAAAGGGCAAATGGAAACTTTTCTGGCTTATCCTTACTGACTTCTATTAGCCTTTGTAAGATTCTCTTAATATTTTTGTTAGCCGCCTCGACTGCTCCATTTTTCTGTGGCCTGTGTGGGGATGACTTGTGCACAGTGATTCTGTATTCTCCCATCAAATCTAGTACTTCTCCTTGGAAGTGGGATCCATTGTCGGATATGATTTCATGAGGAACACCATATCGACATATGATATTCTGCTTGATAAACTTAGCCATGTGAGAAGCTTTGAGGACTGAAAAGGAAGCAATCTCGACCAGTTTTTGAAATAATCGATGGCTACCAAGATGAATTTGTGCCCATTCGAAGCTTTTGATGTGACCTTGCCAATGATGTCTATTCCCAGACTGAAAATGACCAAGGGGAAGTCATGCAGTATAATTCTGATGGTGGCAAATGTACTAAATTTGCATGGATTTGGCACTTGTGGAAGTGGGAACATATTTCTATGAATTTTGTGATGGGTTTACCACAGCCCCCAAAAGGTAATGAGGCCATTTGGATAGTAGTTGACAGACTGACAAAATCAGCACATTTCTTACCCATCTAGATGACCTTCTCTATGGATAGGTATGTGCAGTTATATATTGATGAGATTATTCATTTGCATAGTGTACCCGTGTCGGTGGTGTTGGACAGAGATCCCCGTTTTACATCTAAGTTTTGGAGAAGCTTACAAGAGGCTATGAGAACGACTTTGAAATTCAGTATGGCCTTTCATCCTCAGATGGATGGTCAATCTGAAAGGACTATTCAGACGTTGGAAGAAATTCTTAGAGCTTGTGTGTTGGATCTCCCAGGAAGTTGGGAGGACCATTTATCCTTGGTTGAATTTGCCTATAATAATAGCTTTCAATCATCTATAGGGATGGCACCTTACGAAGCATTGTATGGGAGAAAATGTCGGAGCCCAATTTATTGGGACGAAGTCAGGGAAAGGAAATTGTTAGGACCGGAGGTTGTGCAAATGATGGCCGACAAGGTCAAGTTGATACGAGAAAGGTTGAAGCAAGCCCAAGACAGACAGAAGAACTATGCAGATAACATGCATCGAGATTTGGAATTTGCAATGGGGGATCATGTATTCTTAAAGGTATCTCATTGGAAAGGTATTATGAGGTTTGGCAAGAAAGAAAAGCTAAACCCTCGTTACATTAGACCCTACGAGATCATTCAAAAAGTTAGGAGTACGACTTATCAATTGGCATTACCCCCGGAGCTATCTAAATTGCACAATGTGTTTCACGTATCTGTGTTGTGAAAGTATATGCCCAATCCCTCACATATCTTGACAACGCAGCCGATCAATTTGAAACTGGACTTATCTTATGAGGAAGAACCCGTAGCTGTTTTGGATCGAAAGGAACAATTCTTGAGGAATAAAGTTATACCATTGGCAAAGATCTTATGGTGCTGTCACACGGTGGAAGAAGCCACCTGAAAAAGAGAAGAGGAGATTCAACAAAAGTACCCACATTTGTTCAAATAAGGTACGTTTAAATTTTGGGATTAAATTTGTTTAAGAAGGGGAGAATGTAACATCCCACAAGTATTTTGTAATACTAACTAGAATAATTAATGGGGCAATTTAGTGTTTTTAGAAGGAATAAGAGTTATTGTGTGTAAATAACATAAGGAGAGAGAGCTGTGAGCAATTGTTGAAGTTGTGATTTGACCTCCTCACAAAATTAGGAGAAATGGGGGCTGGTAGGTGGGAAAAGACAGTTTCTGTCTATTGATTGAGAGAGAAAGTGATCAACTGAGAGAAGAGAGGAAGAAAATGTTCGAGAGGAAAACTTCCTGAGAGAAAGAGGAGAATTTCTGAGGAGACGAAGCAGACGAAGAAGAAAGGTAGAAGAGGTGTTGTTCTTCCATTAACGAGGTTCATCAAAATCCTTAAGGTAAAAACCGTGTCTTTAACTTTCAAGTGTCGTATACCATGAAATACCCCTTAGTTGAAGTATAGAACCCTTTCTCCCTTAGCTTTCTTGACTCTAGAAACACATGTGTTGTAGAGCCCTTGATTTCCTCCACTAAGGATATTCTTGGTGAGAGAGGAAATCTGGAGCTTTGTTTCTTAATCCTGATAGAAAGACCTTTAAGGAATTTTGGAGTGTTGGAGGAGAGGGATATGAAGGAAAGAAGTTTGTGAGTATTGTTGAGTTTCGGACGAAGTGGAAAAATCACATGGTTTCATCCAAACAGTCCCTTGGGTTGGAGAAATAGAGAAAAATAGAGTATGATGAATTTTCGGGATTTGAGTCAACCCATTTGGGGTGTGAGTCGACCCAAAGTTGTATGGCCTCTATTGTTGTAATAGGCGGCGTCTTGAGTCGACCCACGAAGCATGTGAGTCGACACAATGACATTCAGCTCTCAGTAGTTTTAACAGGCAGGGGAATGGGTCGACCCAAGAGGTGTGTATGTCGACCCAAGCATGAACCCATGGTGTGAGTCGACCCAAATGAGTCGTGAGTCGACCCAAGCGTGGACCCTCGCGCGTCTGAGTCGAGACAGATCGACACCAGCGTTGACCCAAACCTCCTAACAGGCCTTCTGAGTCGACGCGAAGAAGTGTGTGAGTCGACCCAAGTCCTGTGATGGAGGTTTTAGTCGACTCAAATGAAGAAAAACCTTCCTGTTCCAGTTATGTTTTGGGGCAATTATAGATCATTTTGGTCCTAAGTTTCTTCATGAAATATCTCACTAATAAGTATATCTAACTCATGGACACATAAGAATGGTAGAATTATATGAGGCTAAGGTAAATCCTTATGTATGATTATTATGAATTATAGGTTGTGGAAGGGTGTTTGAGGAGCTAAGCCTGATGCCTCGTGATAGTTGGGGCTAAGCTTAAAGCTTTTGGTTTAAAGGTGAGGGTGGCTAGTCCTTATAAAGTGAAATATGATGCATGCATTTTTCTTAAATGTTTTAGTGAACTATTTTGGGGTGATATCATGTTGTTATAAAGAAGATGATTACATAGAGAATGACGTTGATCATTTATCTTGTGTTGTTATACCCATATTCTGTAATGAACCCATATGATCAAAATGGCTTTTATTTACATGAGGTATTTATTGTGTGTGTGCCAAGTTAAGCGGGTAATCATCCCAGGCCCAAAGGTGATAAGAGCATAGTAGCCACAGTGGCATTGCCCATAATGGGTGGAGGCGGCTTGTCTGCAATATGGCCTTTTAAGGCAATACCTCATTGGAGGGAGCCCAAGGTGTGGGCAGTGATGCACTTACCACTGGTGTTGAAATGAGTGGCCCTCACATGCGTAAATCAAATGAAAGTGCATAGTGTTTGAGGTAACGGTACTGTCGGAGCTTCCGGTCATGAGGTTAAACGACGACTGGACTTGTTCAAAGAGTGTGTTGGGTGTTTGGTGATATTTCATATGTTTTTGAAACATATCATGGATTTTGGTGTTAACCCGTTTCTTGAAGATCGCACTCTTTATTCTATGTTGCAACTCATGGCTTATACATCATGGTGTGAGTAAGGATGATTTATTAACTATTTTCAGTGTATATGTTTCATGTTCTATTTCACTTTAATACTAAGCCCACTCTCTTGTAACCTTGTGGTTGCAGATCATAGCAAGGGGTAGACGTATGTCCACATATGCCGGAGGACGAGATTGTGAAGACATTAGACATGAATATTATATTTTTTTCTTTTGGGTTGTAATTTTATTACAGTCGATTTCTGTATTGTTGGATGGATGATAGGGATGGTGTACCCCATATGTTGATTTTACTGATGTTCATCGTGTTGGTGATGGACTAGTAGAGTTTAGGTGTGAATGATAGCTTCTAAGTAAATGATTGGCTCATCATGATGGATTTTGTATAATAGGCAGTTCGAATAGGTTGTGTCGTCCCACTCCGAGTAGGAATATCTACCCTCGGGGGAGCGGGTGTGACAGAAAGCACAGGAGGTTTTTGTAGGTACTCTTGGATTGACTCGAAGGCATTTTGGCAGCGCTGGTCCCATCGGAATTTGGTATTCTTTCTGAGCAAATAGAAAAGAGATTCACAGGTTGTAGTCAATTTCAAGATGAAATGACTAATGAACTGAATTTTCCCAAGGAATCCTCTAACTTCTTTCTTCGTCTTCGGGGGAGGCATTTCCAGAATTGGCTTGATCTTGGAGGGATCCACCTCTATCCCTCTTTGGGTAATGGTGAATCCCAACATCTTGTCTGCTGTAACTCTAAAAGCACACTTTTGCGGGTTCAACCTCATTCGGTACTTTCGGATTCTCTCAAAGAATTTCTCTAAGACTAGGGTATGTCCTTCATGGTCTTTAGATTTGCCGATCATATCATCGACATATACTTCCACTTCTTTGTGTATCATGCCGTGGAGTAATTCCATTGCAACACGTTGATACATGTCTCCTGCATTTTTCAAACCGAATGGAATAACCCTATAACAATACGTCCCCCACGACATGGTGAACGTAGTCTTTTCTCTATTTTTGGGTGCCATAAGAATCTGATTATAACCTGAGAATCTGTCCATGAACAATAGTAGTGCATGTCCGGCAGTATTTTCCACAAGGATGTCTATGTGTGGCAGAGGGAAGTCGTCTTTAGGACTTGCCTTGTTAAGATCTCAAAAATCAACGCAAACTCGTACTCGACCGTCCTTCTTTGGCACAGGGATAATATTAGCAACCCACTGGGGGTACTCTGTCACCTGAAGAAAGTCAGCGTTCACTTGTTTGGTAACTTACTCCTTGATTTTGAGGGCCCAATCTGGTCTCACACATCTCAGCTTTTGTTTTATAGGTTTGGCATCGGGGTAGAGGGGTATTTTGTGTTGGACGATATCTGGGTCAATTTTGGGCATGCCTGCATATGACCACGAAAAGACATCTTTAAATTCCTTTAGTAATTCGATTAATGGTTCACGTTCATCATTTGATAAAGAGGAACCGATCTAGACCATTTGTGGATCCTTCTCAGTACCCAGATTTATTCAAAAAAAATTTCAATCAAAGGTTTAGCGTGCATTTCTTTTTTTTTCAATTAAAAGTTTTAGCTCAAGGGGAACAACCCCATCAAAATCATCGGAGTCAGTAATCAAACATTCATAAGAAAGTACAACAGGGTAATCAGAAGAGTTCTCCATGTTATTATTATTAACATCGAATGTTATAGATTTTGACATCTATTTGGTTGTAACAGAAGACCGAGACATCCCAATAGGTGGATGCCCGGTAGACTCACCACTTGATTCTAAATCTATAGACATTGATGAGTCCGACTCGAACTCTGACTCACTATCTACATCATTCAGGACATTATATTTATATGTCCAATTTTCTATTACAATGCTATCCTTACTTATTATTAATCTGGAACAGTCGACTGGCTCATCGCTGCCCAGCATGGCGATCTCTTCTGTGGCTTCTTTCATATGTATAGGAGCCACTCCCTCAAAGAGCGACCCCAGCGTGAATTCCTCCAAGTCTTCTGCCCAGTCTTTTTCGTGTGCCTTTTCTGGTATGCCTTCGTCTTCTGCCTCAACCTCCTTGGGCTCCCTGTTAGTCAGTTGGTGTTCAAAGATTATCTCCAGCCCAGGTGTCTCCTGCCCAAACCCTCGTTGATCCATGGTTCTAGAAATCTACAGAACAGAAAAGTCTCGCCTTCTTTCATGTACTGCCCATTTGGAGGCCTATAGGCTGGCAGTGGAGCCAGGTATTCTATATTGGTTTTCTTGGCCCATGCCCTCCTCTATGCTTCCACTCTTCTTTTAGCAAGATCTTGTGTTATGGGTTTATATCCCAGACCAAAGGTGTATTGATTGCCCTGAACACAGATTGGTTCAGTGCTATTTTGTTGACTTTTTCCAAGCCCTAGGCTTGGGAAGTATGGCATTTTCCCCATCATCATTACTGCTTGAGGTTTCACATATAGCTGCTCTCCATTCATCAAAGTCTGGATAGCCACTATTTCATCAAATTCAAAACCACTCAGGGTGAGATCTTCCTCCTCGTGCTGTATTTCAAGCAAAGGGGTGCCGTCAGTGGCAGTTGTCTGGATGCTTGATTCACTGAATATAGTTAAGACAGCTCCATTCCTTATCATTTTGACCTTCTGATGGAGGGTGGATAGAATTGCTTATACATTGGGGTCATGTAACCATGGTTGGCCTAACAACAAGTTGAAGGAGGCCGGCACAAGGAGTACATAGAATTCGATCTCACTGTCGGTAGGTCCTATGGTAACAACAAACTTGACTACCACCAGCACGTTTCTGCGGGTATTGTCATATGCTCGTACCCCTTGGATAGTTGGAGTAAAATGCTGCTCTTTTAACCCGAGGCACTGTGCTGTTCTAAGTGGGAAGACATTCAATGCTGACCCGTTATCAATCAAAATCACAGGTACCCATTTTCCTAGGCACTTTGATGTTATGTGGATGGGCTTGTTGTGTAGATTTCCTTCGGCAGGAAGATCTTTATCAAAAAAAGTAATGACATTCTTCAGTCTGGTAGGAGCAAGCATTCCTACCAGCTATTCAGGAGTGGTATCGATGGAGATGTTGGCTTTGCTCAAAACCCTCAACACGGCTTGCTTATGTTTATGGGATGCCATCAGTAGTACCCAAATACTTAGGTTAGTCTGGATCTTTTTGAGCTGCTTCAGTACAGCATCATCTTCCTCTTTGGCTTCTGCTGTGGGATGGCTAGTTTTTCCTCTCTCTAGGTTGGTAGGTTTGAAGTGTCTTCCACTCCTGGTTAAATGCTCGATCTCTTCCTTGGGGTCCTACAAACTATCCCAATGATCGGTGGCAGGATTCACTTCAGACAAGTCTAGCCCTTCCAGTCTCCATAGATCATTTCCTGTTATTTTCTCATTTTTTGCGTCGGTTGCTGGGTGGTCTGTGCTGACTTCTGACTTTTCTCCTAGAGGCGGGCTTAGTTCCTTTTCTGCCTCTTGGCGGTTTATCTCTTCTACCGCTCACAGTTCCTCATCTTTCCAGCTATTATCGATCCTTGAGTAGTCCCAAATATCATCATTGAGAACGAAAAGGTCTAGAGTACCTTCTCGCTCCTCAGATACGGTATCTCGGTCGGCATTCTGCTTGCCTTTACCCCTAGTCCTGTTCTCGATAGTGCTAATATCAGTGGGCCTGACTCTGGTCACATTATCAGTTTCTTTGTTGGCTCTTTCTTTCTCTTCTGTATTTCTCGGCATATCTGAACTTCATTTTTTCTCAGCCCTGGTTTGAACCTTGCTGTCAGACTCATTCCCAGGTTCTAATCCCAAGTCCTTTCTGGTTCTCATTGCTGTTATTTTTTCTTCTATTTCTGTTCTTTTTATTTCTAGTCTTTCTATTTTTGTTCTTACTTCTCGTTCTGGTTCTGATTCTGCTCTTGCTTCTATCCCTGTCCTTGCTTCGGGTTCTGGTTTTGTCCTTGCTTTTATTTCTGTCTCTATTTTGAATCATATTACTGATCCTTCATTCTCTAGGTTTTCCTCTGATTCCTCTTTCGATTCACTTATGTTTGTTTCTTCTAAATTATTATCTGGTATGGTGCCAGAAATAGAGAGGTTATCATCATTGGGGTTATCCCACTCCTCACTTCCGTTGAATTCGTCATCTGTGCATTCCTCCCTTGATTCCTCTGACGACATCCAACCATCAATGCCAGTGTCGATGTTGGGGTCATAGAAGGCAAACTCCACGTATACCTCATTATTTGCTGCCATATTATCCCATTCCTCTATCATTTCTCTTCGTCCTCCAGCTCTTCTAAGTCATTCTCTTCCACGTATAGAGTTCTTTTTGCATCTAAAGAGCACAGAAAGTTCCATTTTGAAAGAGGTGAGCTTAGTCTGACGCCCCCTTCCGGGCAGATGTAGATGCTGATATTATAGCAGAGTGAAACTGTATTGACATAGTTTATGTTATGAGGGGGTGGGTTCATGTGATTCGGCAATGGATTGGTGGTAACATTAGGTTTAACCACTGTTGGGGGTGGCATAACCTTGTTATCAATCAAATCTTGGATCCTGTGCTGAATCTTCATATAGTATTGGATGGCATGCCTCGGCATTTGATGGTATTCACAGTATTTTTTAGGGTTGAAATTGGCTAGAGGTGGATTTGAAATAGGGGTTGGTGTGAGGGGGTTTAAGTGCCCTTTCTCCACCAACCTGTGGAATAGCACGGAGAGCATAATACTTAGTTCGTTGAATACTCTCCGGATAAGTGGGAATGCAAATGGTGGTTTGAACGGCCTTAGCTTAGGGTTGAATAGCTGGGGGTTAAATGGCTGAGGGTTAAGAAGATTTACTTCCGCTGCCCTTGGTATGTTAATATTAGGTGGATTTAGGTTAGCCTAGTTAGTCGGGTAGCTATCCTGACCCTAATAGTTCTGCCCTTGATAGGTCTGACCCTAATAGGGCTTCCGAGTTCTTTGTTGACTTGTATCTTCCTCTGTCTTGACTTTTATCCTCTTGATTTCCCCTGTCTGGAGGGTATCCTCAATTTGGATTCCCGCATCAAACAGTTGCTCAAAAGTTATGAGCTGCTGAGTGATGAGGTATTTTCTAAACTGGGGCTACAAGTTTTTTACCCCCGTCCGGACCTGTTCTTTTTCTATAGGCCGGTTGGTCATCTTGGTTGCTTTACCCCTCTAGCGAGTCAGGAAGTCAACAAAAGCTTCCCGGGGGTTCTATTTGGTGGTCTCCAACTCCCTTATAGTTACGTCCAGCTGGACGTTATAGTTATAGTGCTCGAGAAATGCAGTAGCAATGTCTTCCAAAGTTCTGGTTTTGGTGGCTTTCAAGGTTAGAAACCAACGCTGAGCAGCCCCTGAAAGGGATCTGTGAAAGAGTTGTGCTTTTAGCTGGGCATCGATGCCCATGGGAGATAGGGTACTGACATACATCCATAGGTGGATCCTAGGATCTCCGGTACCATCAAATTTTTCCATGTCTAGCATCTTGAATTTCATGGGCAGTTTGGCGTCGGGAAACAGACAGAGTCCTTCAACCTCGAGCATGTATTCGTTGACTCCTCTGGCTTTCCTCAACACTTTCTCCAACTTGTCAATCTTATCAAATAGTAAGGCTTCCTAGACCAAGGTCGGGTCTGTCATAACAGTAGTAGCAATAAAAGCTAGTAAAGCAATATTAGCAGTGGCAACTGGTTGAACGACATTAGCAGCTGGTTGAACATCATTGAAGATAACAGTAGTGGGTCTATTTCTTGGGGGATCTGTGTCGTACTATCTATCCTCCCAGAGTTGGTTGTTGACTACTTCGTCCTATGTATTTCTCGGAGCCTAATTCAGTAGTAGGGCCTGAATTTCTGCTTGACATTGAACCTGGGCCTGGGTTTGTTCCTGGAGCGTGAGGGTCATGCCTTCCAAAGTTTGCTGCATCTCTGACAAAGTTTGGATCAATGCAGTATTTGTATCACCATCTTCTGCCATTATTTTTTAGATTGGAGTCTGATCTTTTAAGTCTTCCGCTTGGTAATCGAACCCAGGTGGGCGTAACGTCAGAGCTTGAAGAAGCAATGATAAACCCTGATGGATAGAGGAAGAGACGGGAAATGAATCAACTCGTAAAACATTACAACTTTAGACGGTCCTATGAGAAAAGCGAGACAAAGAACAATGCTAAATAGCAAAGAACAAGATGGATAGCCAAGACCGGGCGAAGAAGCGCGTAAGAACCATAAAAAAGAGTGAAAAGAGAAAAAAAGGTTACGGGTGATGATATGCAGATTAAAATGAAAGAGAAACGTGGAGCCTCGGCTTGACAACTTGACGATAAAGGAACTCAAGATTTCTTTAAAAAATCCTGAGCGAGAGAAACAAAAGGTGCGGGTGATAGAACCCGGCTTAAAAACAAAAAGGACATAGAGATGCTAGATCTCTAGACATAAGAAGGGGTTGTAGGAAAAACCCAGCTTAGAAGAGTGTCGAAACTACCTCCACACCTTGAGATTCGCAAAGATCCCGGATATAGTATGAGAAAGGTGTGGGCAGACCCGACTTTTCGTTTGAGACCGAAATCTCAAACGGTAGACGAAAAAAAAGGTTTGCAAGCCAAAGGTCGACTTTTCATCGAGACCGGAGTCTCAAACGGTAGACGAAAAAAGTGTTTGCGAGCCAGAGCTCGGCTTTCCGTCAAGACAGGAGTCTCAAACGACAGACAAAAATAAAGTTTTGTGAGCTAGAGCTTGGCTTTTCGGCGAGACCGAAGTCTTAAACGGCAGACAAAAATAAAGGTTTGCGAGCCAGAGCTTGGCTTTTCGGCGAGACCGAAGTCTCAAACGGCAGACAAAAATAAAGGTTTGCGAGCCAGAGCTTGGCTTTTCGTCAAGACCGGAGTCCCAAACGGCAGACGAAAAAACCGTGGGTACGGGACGATACCGACTTGCACTCTCCATCGAGTCTCAGAAGGCTAAGTCTTTACGGGCAAAAAAAAAGGAAAAATATAGGCACTGGATGATACCTGCCTATCTGTCTAGTCGTATCTCTACGGCCAAAGAAAAAAAGGTTTTGCGAGAGGAGCCCGGCTTTGAATTTCAAACGGCAGACAAAAAACCAAGGGTGCGGGATGATATCGACTTTCCTTCTCCATCGAGTCTCAAAAGGCTGAGTCTCTACGGGCAAAGAAAAAAGAAAAATTATGGACACGGGACGATACCGACCTATCCATCGAGACGTATCTCTACGGCCAAAGAAAAAAAGGTTTGCAAGAGGAGCCCGGCTTGTCTGCTGATACTCTAAATCTCAAATGGCAGACGAAAAACCGAGGGTGCAGGATGATACCGACTTGCCCTCTTTGTCGAGTCACAGAAGGCTAAGTCTCTTCGGGCAAAGAAAAAAGGAAGAATATAGCCACGGGACGATAGTTGCTTATCCGTCGAGACTCTGAATCTCTACGGCCAATAAAAAAAGATTTGCGAGAGGAGCCTAACTTTCCGTCGAGACTTATCTCTCTACGCCTATGGAAGCAAAAGAAAGGGGGTGGGAAGCCCTGGCTTTCTGTCAAGACTCTGAATCTCTATAGCTAGACATAGAAGGGGAGGTTATGGAAGAGTAACCAAGGGAAAAAAATGTTTTTCCAAGCGGCTAGAAGGGTGCGAGCTTTGCAGCCCGGCTTTCCATCGAGACTTATCTCTTTATGGCTATGGAAACAAAAGAAAGGGTGTGGGATGATACCGGCTTATCCGTCGAGACTCTGAATCTCTATGGCGAGAAAGAAAAGGGGAGAGGAGATGAAGTGTGACCTTTCTGACAAGAAGCTGAGCTTATACGGCGAGGGAGATCGTGTTACGAGATGATACCGACTTAGCCGACGAGCCGAAGCTCGAACAGCGAAGGATGCGGGATAAAGCCAAGTTATACCTTGACCAACTGACTCGATAAAAGGGGGATGCGGTGACAAAAACCAACTTACACAGTAAAGGAGATGTGGTGACACAGACCGACTTACACTATCATATTTTTTGCTCTGCGAAGACGAAGAATGGAGGACTATCATCGGGAAATTCGAGTCGTGGCTCGATGGAAAAGGAACTCAAAACTTAGGGGATTCTAGGCAAACTGAACACAAAGAGGGAGGCACATGACCTAAACAAAAATTAGACTAGGTCCCAACCCAATGACTACGAGACTCAGGATGACCAACAGAGGGTCCCGGAAAGAAAGAGGTATGGGTCGGTAAAAACTCGACTCTTATGAAAAAGAGAAGGTTGGGCTAACATCCCAACGATCGTGAAAGTTCGGGACAACCCCAGAGATGTCCCAAAACAAAAGAAAAAGGTACGGGTTGATGAGGCCCAGTCCTAGACACAAAAAGAGAGAAGTCGAGTCCAAAGCCTAACGACTCAAGGGTTCGAGACATCCTGGGAGGTCTCACAAGGAGAAGGAAGTTCGGGTTGATGAAACTCGGCTCAACGAAGATGACGGAGGGGTCAGCCAATGGCTTAACGACGTCAAACCATGGGATAACCACATAGGATCCTAGGAAAGAGAAAGCGAGACCTAGGTAATAAAACATGGCTCAACGAAAATGACAGAGGTTAGGTAACGGCCTAACAATGTTAAACCATGGAATAACCACGGAGGTTCCCAGGAAAGAGAAAGTGAGACTCGGATAATGAAACCCGGCTCAACAAAAATGACGGAGGTTAGGCAACGGCCTAACGGCGTCAAACATAAGAAAACCTACGGAGTATCCCAGGAAAGAGAAAATGAGACTCGGGTGATAAAACCCAGCTCAATGAAAATGACAAAGGTTAGGCAACGACCTAACGGTGTCAAACATGGGAAAACCCACCAAGGATCCAAGGAAAGAGAAAATAAGACTCGGGTGATGAAACCCGACTCAACAAAAATGACGGAGGTTAGGCAACGGCCTAACGACGTCAAACACGGATAAAGCCACAGAGGGTCCCGAAAAAGAAAAAATGAGACTAGAGTGATGAAACCAAGCTCAACAAAAATGACGGAAGTTAGGCAACAACCTAACGTCGTCAAACATGGGAAAACCCACAAAGGATCCCAGGAAAGGGAAAATGAGACTCGGGTGATGAAACATGGCTCAACAAAAATAACGAAGGTTAGGCAACGGCCTAACGACATCAGACACGCAAAAACTCACGGAGGACACAGGAAAGAGAAAATGAGACTCGGGTGATAAAACTCGGCTCAACAAAAATGATGGAGGTTAGGCAACGGCCAAACGACGTCAAACATGGGAAAACCCACTAAGGATCCCGGGAAAGAGAAAATGAGACTCGGGTGATGAAACCCGGCCCAACAAAAATGACGAAGGTTAGGTAATGGCCTAACGGCGTCAAACACGAGAAAACCCACGGATGGCTCCGGGAAATAGAAAATGAGACTCGGGTGATGGAACCCGACTCAACAAAAGAAAAGAGCTACTCTAATCAATCAAAACCAAATATAAAAGAAAAACACATAACCTATAAGGGTATTTATCCTAAAGGGAAAGTTCTAAGCTGACTAAATGCATATGAAAAGGCTTGGTAGTCTAGTAATCGGGTACCTTCTGAGTAGGAATCAAGAATATACCTTGCCGACCAAGTAGTACATGGCCAGGTCAAATAGTACACAATGACCCTTTTTGCCTATATCTAAAGGGGTATACGGCCAGAAGGCTTGCTTTCTTCCCCCACATAGTTTCGAGACAGTAAACTGCCGAAGTGAAGGGTAGGTAAGCATTTGGCTTATTTTATTTTCTCCTTTCTTCTTTTGTTTTGGAAAAGTATGTAATGAAAAGGGAAAGAAAGGAGATGGAAAACCATGCATGCAATACTAATACTAATGATAAATTTAAGAGAAGAATAGTTGAAACATTTTGAAGTTTAGCTCACTTTTGTTAAAAAGAATCCTCAGTGGAGTCGCCACTGTAAAGAACCCAATCTCTTTTTCCATTCCGTTCAAGGAATAAAAAAACACTAGTAAAAGAGAGGTTTTTCCCCAAATGCATCCGTGTTAAAGGCCGCACAATTGGAGTCGCCACTTGGTTTTTGGATAAATCAAGAAACCAAAACTTTCAAGGGACTAGTCCATTCTTACTAGAAAAAATGGTTCGGGAGCTAGGGTACGAAAGGGGAAGGTGTTAGGCACCCCTCCCGCCCGATCTGAAGACCAACGTCTACTTAACCATTCCGTTTTGTTCTTATCTTAAATTTATCAAAAGTAACACATACAGAAAGGGGTTGAAGAGAGAACATTAAAAAAGCAAACAATGAAATAAAACCTAACCTAAAACTAAGGTTTCCTATGCATACTTACACTTAAAGGCATGTCACGTGGGAGATGAAAGCATATCGGTGTAGTTGATGCATAAGAAAACATGCTGTTAAAACAGAAAGATGTAGAAAAAAGCTACTGGAAGCTACTGGTTTTAATAAAGGTGGCGCACGCCACCTCGGACCAGGCCCGCACCATCTGTCTATGGCGTGCGCCACTTCTGGGACCTCTGGAAATGACACACGTCACTATAGAAAAGTGAGCTCGACATTCAAAGGCCCAAAATGGGCTACTATTTTGAGAAAATAGTGTGCTCTTTGCGTGCAAATGAATTTTTACAACAGAAAGAAACACAAAAACATGTTATTTCCACAGAAATTCCAATAGATAGAAAAATATGCAGAAAAGACTACGAGGCAAAGATGCTGGAAAACCACTGGTTTTAAGCAGAGATGGCGCACGCCACCTCCAACCTAGCACGCAACATCTAGACATGGCGTATACCGCCTCTGGGCTCTCTAAAAGTGGGGCGCGTCACTATGGAAGAGTGAGCTCGACACCAGGAGGTCCAAAAGGGGCTACTATTTAAAAAAAATAGTGTGCTCGTGTGTAGGTGTTTTTATATAAAAACGAAAATGAAAAGAAATCATTTTATGCATTCTTACAACTAAAAGACTATGAGAAAGAAAAAAAAACTAATATGCGGTTCTAATAACAGAAAACATGCTTGGAAAAAAAGAAAAGAAGCCAGGGAGAATGAGGCCAACGACCTCTTTCTCCCCTTTTACCGAATAAAAAAAGTTTTAAAGAAAAGATAAGATGAACAAATAGAAAGGGATGTGCAAAGAGAAACCTACCGTATATCCCGGAAGACTAGAAGAGTTTCAAGAAGTTTCGAAGCTTTTCCTCACGTACGGTGCGTCCTCGGGAGGCCTTCCACGTGGTCTTCGAATCTTCATAGTCCTTCTAATGCAAGGGATTCTAAAGCTTTGTGTAGTTTTGGTAAAGTTTTGGGAATTATCTTATGCTTTAAGTTGTTAATTCGGCAGCGGTTTGAGTCGGGAATTTTGGGATCGGGTCTCAATTCTGTAGAGGTTTGGTGCTCTCAGAATTGAGGGTCCTTTTTGAGGTGGGGGAGGGTCCTATTTATAGAGAATTGGCGAGGAAGCTAACTTTGAACTGAAGTTTTCTCTCAAGGTGGCGCGCGCCAAGGGTAACGGTGGCTTAGGCTCTGACATGGCTTGGCTAGTGGCATGGAAAATTTATGACACTGCGCTAAGTTGGAGGGAAGTGGCTTGGGTTTTGAAATGGCGCCTAACTATTTGGAAAGAAGTGGTGTGCGCCACTTAGAGGTGGCGCAGCGCTGGGTTAGGATGCACCAAGGGGTATTTTTGGTATTTGGGACATTTTGGGGTTGTTTAAGGTGTTTTGAGATGCATTGGAGTACTCTTTAGACTCTTGGACTCATAAAGAGGCTCCTTCGACATGGTTGATGTATACATTCATCATCAAAAAGCTTGTAGAACCAGTCGATGTTCAGTTTAGTCAAAATTAGGGTGTCTACAATCACGAGGCGATGCTCCTTCATCCACGGTTACACCTCCGGGACCTAGATTACATAATAACCCATGAATAAGAATCAACTTATGCTTTATATGATTTCTAAAATCTTACATCTTGACCCTATGGTCTTAAAGGATTCTTAATTCCTCTTGGAACATCATCTTCCCATGATTCTTAAAGATTTCTGACTCTACTATGCTTGGTGAATTCATTTTAAAGTATTAAACCTTCGTGATAAATTTCGGTAAGGTTTCACGAGTTAGATATGGTGGTTAGCTGTGTTTTCTTTGAAGAAACCTAAGGCCAAAAGTGGCCACAAAGGCTCTGAATCATCGCTAGAAAAAGGGTTGCTTCCATATTTTGGGTCGACTCAAACTTGGGTTGGGTCATCTCACATGCATGTGGGTCGACTCACAATATCTTTGGGTCAAGTCAGGATGCACACAGGGGGGTTTGGGTCGAGGCGTGGGCTGAGGCGCATCGACTCATGGGCGCTGGGTTGGGACTTGGGTCGACTCACACATAGTTTGGGTCGACTCATGGCCTCGCTTGCTAAAGATACAGAGGACAACTTTGTTTGAGTTGACTCACAGGTCATCATGGGCTGACTCACATCAGTGCTTGATAGAGATATAGAGAGCTAACATGTTTGAGTCGACACACTCAAGGCTTGGGTCAACTCACACCTACGCCTGAGAAAAATATAAAGAGCTTTACGATTTGAGTTGACACACTCAAGGCTTGGGTCGACTCAAGCTCTTGCCTGAGAGAAACTACAGAGAGCAACCTACTTTGGGTTGACTCACACAAAGGCTGGGTCGACTCAAAGGTCCAAAAAAGTTAATACTCTATTTTTGTGTATTTTCTATAACAAGGCTTTGTTTGAGGAAAAACATGATTTTTGTACATCTCTTAAAGCTCTACAACATTCATTATCTTCTTTCCTCCATAACATATGCATGAATCACTCCAAAACTTCTTATAAAGATATTTCCATAAAGATTTAGAGACTAATTTCTAGATTTCTCCCATTAAAATACCCAATGATGGAAAAATGGAGATCCACATGTATGCATGTACTAAGGGCAAGAAAAAGGATAAGAAATGGGGTTCTACTATTTAGCTAGAAGAGGTATTAGAAGATGTGATAAACTTCTAAGTTGAGGATATGGTTCTTACCTCAAGAATCTCGAAGGTAGGACGTCAATGGCGGTTATGTCGCTTCCTCTCCTCCTCTATTCTTCTTCTCTCCCATTTCTGGTATGAAATCTTTACCACTCTTAACACTAGCACCTTCTCTACCTTACAGATCTCCTTAGTCGTCTTCTCTCCCTCTCTAGAACTAATATAACAATGGAATCCAAGAGAACTTTAGAGATTTGGGAGAGAATGGGTTTCGGTCCAAAAGAGGGAAAGAACAGATCTTTTCCAATCTCAACACATCATCCTTTGCAATGATGGAGATGCAGGGATGATGGGACATAAGGAAGGGGATGTCAGCTAACCCAAACTCATCTGATGGTGGCTTATAAACAAGGCCACCTGATTTTTATTTATGTATAAAATTCTATTTTTTTCTAATTTTGGGGGGATTAAGTACCTTGGCCTAAAATACACTTCAAGCACTTATTGTTTTGGGGTTTAAGAATTAATTCCCATTATGTCCAAAATTAATTAATTGGCCTAATAAATTAAATAATTATCTTTTGGGCCTTAACAAGATTAATTATTCTCAAGATTTTCCTTTAAGAATTATGGGATGTTACACCTTTTGTCCTTAGATAAACGTTTTCACATTTTTCAAGAGAAATTTTTTTATTTATTTCACTTCGGTTAGTTCTTCTGCCATTGGGTTGCATGCCAACTCATCCCGAGGTGGAAGTTTTGTTTTTATCCATAGACAAATGTTTTTACATTTTTCTAGAAATTTCTTTATTTTATTATTATATTTTTTTTATTATTAATTCAAACTTGGGTTGCGTATCGACGCGTCCCAAAGTGGATAGGCTTTCCTTCGGCCTGCCAACTTAGGTTACGTTTTGTGCGCCTGTCCGGGATGGGTAGGCTATTGTGTCCCGGCCATCCTAGGTGCTTATGGGTTTCACGCTTCTCGAGTTGGGTAGACACTCATTTTTCTCGACTAACTTAGTTTGTGTCGTACGTTTTTGCAAGAGGAAATTAATGAACTTTTGTCCCTAAATAAATATTTTCACATTTTTCTAGGAAGTTTTTTTATTTATTTTATTCATTATTAATTCAAACTTCGGTTGCGTATTGACGCGTCCCGAGGTGGATAGGCTTCACTTCGGCCTACCTAACTTAGGTTACGTTTCGCACGCCTACCCAGGATGGGTAGGGTACTGTGTCTCGGCCATCCTAGGTGCTTATGGGTTCCATGTTTCCCGAGTTGGATAGACACTCGTTCGTCCCGACCAAGTTAGGTTGTGTCGTACATTTTTCCTGGAAAGAATTAATGACCTTTTATCCCTAAATAAACGTTTTTACATTTTTTAAGGGGAATTTTTTATTTTATTTTATTCATTATTAATTCAAACTTGGATTGCGTATCGACGTATCCCGAGGTGGATAGGCTTCCCTTCGGCCTGCCTAACTTAGGTTACGTTTCGTGCGCCTGCTCGGGATGGGTAGACTACTGTGTCCCGGCCATACTAGGTGCTTATGGGTTCCACGCTTCCTAAGTTGGGTAGACATTCGTTCGTCCCGACCAACTTAGGTTGTGTCGTACATTTTTTTGAGAGGGAATTAATGACCTTTTGTCCCTAGATAAATATTTTCACTTTTTTTTAGGGTAATTTTTTATTTTATTTTATTCATTGTTAATTCAAACTTAGGTTATATATCGATGCATCCCGAGGTGGATAGGCTTCCCTCCGGCCTGCCTAACTTAGGTTACGTTTCGCGCGCCTGCCCAGGATGGGTAGGCTACTGTGTTCCGACCATCCTAGGTACTTATGGGTTCCACGCTTTCGAGTTAGGTAGACACCCATTCGTCCCGACCAACTTAGGTTGTGTCATACATTTTTCTAAGAGGGAATTAATGACATCATGTCCCTAGATAAATGTTTTCATATTTTTCTAGAGAAATTTTTTATTTATTTCACTAGGCAAGTATTTTCACACCTTTCTAGGTTTAATGACTTTTATTTTTGGGTCACTAGGTTAATGCTTTCACACTCTCCTAGCTTTATTGGATTTTATTTTTGCCCAAATTAGGTTACGCTTCATGCTACCTAAGGTGGTGAATTTTTTATTTTTATGGTCACTAAGTAAACGTTTGCACGCTTTCTTATATTTTATTGCACTTTTTCGTTTTGCCCAAGTTAGGTTGCGTTTCCTGCTACCTAACGTGGTGAATTTTCTATTTTTAGTCACTAAGTAAACTTTTTCACGTTTTCTTAGGTTATTAACTTTTATTTTTGGGTCACTAGATTAGTGTTTTCACACTCTCCTAAGTTTATTGAATCTTTCTATATTATTTTTTGTTTTTTATTTTAAATTTTATCTAACGATTTTTTTTTGTATTCTTCTTCTTTTTTGTAGAATATCGAACACTTGCGACGGTTTGGAGGCTCTTTTCTCATCCTCTAGTGGCATGAGGTTCTCCTTTTGGAGAGCCGAGTTCTTATGGATGGGTCCGGATTATGTCAGTTCATTCCTCTCCTCACGGATACTCATAATGATCGAATACTCATGACGGCCTTGGTGGAGAGATGGTGGGACACCACCAATACCTTCCACTTTTCATCCTTTGAGGCGACCCTAACTCCCCTAGATTTTTCTATGATTATGAGGATCAGGGTAGGGGAGATCCTATCCTACTCGACCCCACCGTAGGCTCATGCCTAGAGGCACTCACCCACTAGCTTGGCAAGGTCCCGCTGCAGTCGGACCGCGGGCGCATCCGGTACTCCTAGCTGGTGGATACATACATTGGGCTAGAGTGCACCGAGCTTTGCCACTGCGAGTGGGTTGCTCGGGCATTCCTATGCTATGTTTTTGGTGCTTGCCTATTTACAAACAGGCAAAACACCGTTTAGATATATTACCTAGGAGCCCTCTACAATCTCCGTCGGATGTCGTCTTTTGATTGGAGAGGAGCAGCATTGGCCACATTGTACACGAGCCTACGGTCCGTGTGTCAGGCCAAGGAGATGTCTGTTACCAGCTACTGGAAAATTTGGAAGGTATGATCCTGATCACACTCTTTGTCCTTTAGTGCATTTGTACTTCATTCCTTATTGACCCGGGCTAACACTTATTCTGTTTGTTTATTTTTTTGTGTTATCATCTTTTTTCTTCTTTTTTTGTTTTATCCTTTTCTTATTTATAGCCCTGGGCCTACGAGTTTCTATGGATATCAGCTCCAGAGAATACTTATCCTAATCCCCAGATCATCCCGAGGGTGGTGCGGTGAGGTTAGAGTACACGAGGGGAAAAGGAGGATGTGAAGGACCTGAATGCGTACCGTCTCCATATAGACTGCCTATCCCCTGGACATGTATGTTCTATTTCAATTTCATGCATGTTTGACTCTCATTTGGTGATTGTTCTTATATGTAACCTGTCCTTCATTCATTTTTATTTTAGGTGCGTTGGCGCTTATAGGAGGGCATGGAGGACCGTGCCAGTCATGATCTGATGAGAAGCCAACAGGCTTCTTAGATGAGGAGTTCCTAGGTGAGCTGGTGGTCTGACAGTCGCTGGGGTTGGCCCATTTTTGGGTCCCTCAATCACCTCCACTGAGTATGAGGTCGACACACACCATGCCATTCGATGATGTTGTCGAGGCGATGTACGGCTTTGCGACTGTGGATTTTTTAGTCAAGAGGGAGCATTCTGTCTTTTCTCGCGACTTCCTGATGCGTCCACTGAATATCTAGCCTGCAAAGGTGTAGACCGGACAGTCCTCGATGTCTTAGATTCCTCCTATGATTGGTGGTTGTGTCTCTCCTACTGTTGGAGGTGCTATCGCGACTACCCGAGCCGCCTCTACTGCTACTGGTGCTCGCGCTCTGAGTTTGGCTGCTCCTTTCTTTCTGCCATTACCTCGGGTAGTGGACACATTTTCCTATAGGTATCTGTGTTCCATTCCTATTCCCGATCCTGTGGTACCAGAAATATGCCTTAGCGGTGGGAATGAGCAGGTACTTCCTACTTTTCTCTCTTTATTTTATGTCTCTCATTCTTTTAATCAAATATGTCAATCCGTCTAACATTCACTTCTCTTGGCTCATTTCAGGTTTCTCATTAGGCCTCCCGAGCCTTCATGGAGGACTGCCTTACTACTATTTCGAGTCTGATGCTCTTAGTGAGGCAGCAGACCAAGATGCTCACGGAGGCACACCTGGATCTTATGCCCCAAGCTCCTTATCCTCACCCTCGCCTGGTGAGTACTCTTATTTTGTTTATTTACTCTTATGCCCTTCTTCTTTTTTCGCACATATATACATGCTGACCACACTTGTTTTTCTTTCTTTCTCTTTTATGTACTTCCGTCTATGGGATATCTTCGTCTTCCCGTGTCGCCACCCCATCTGCTGTTGGTCCATCGACAGCTGTTTCCCGTGGACCTACCTTGCGGGCTGGAGTTTGGGTGCGTCAGAGCGACAGTGATGATGGTTATTCGAAAAATAGCCATAGAGGGGGGTGAATAGGGTCTTTTAAAAAAATAGTTTAAAAGTAATTTAAACAATATCAATAATATGTATATATATATATATATATTCACAAATAATTATAATAGTAGTAAAGAGATTGAGATTGAGAGATGACACTATGATTTTTATAGTGGTTCGGGTATC